>JAKFHT010001203.1:0-34960 GCA_023783455.1 Erythrocebus patas
CCACAAGAACAGCCTTAGCGAAGGCTTCTTGAAGGAAAGATGTAACTCTGAGAGATGAGTTAAAAGAACACAGAGCAGTTTCTCAGAAAGCTTCTTTCCAGTTTTGAGCGGAAGATATTTCCTTTTTCACCGCCATAGCCCTCTATGGGCTTCCAAATATCCCTTTGCCAATTCCACAAGAACAGCTTTAGCGAAAGGCTTCTTGAAGGAAAGATGTAACTCAGTGAGTTGAATTAACAGAACACAGAGCATTTCTTCAAGCTTCTTTCCAGTTTTGAGCGGAAGATATTTCCTTTTCACCATAGCCCTCTATGGGCTTCCAAATATCCTTTGCCAATTCCACAAGAACAGCCTTAGCGAAGGCTTCTTGAAGGGAAAGATGTCACTCTGTGAGATGAATTAACGGAACACAGAGCAGTTTCTCAGAAAGCTTCTTTCCAGTTTTGAGCGGAAGATATTTCCTTTTTCACCATAGCCCTCTATGGGCTTCCAAATATCTCTTTGCCAATTCCACAAGAACAGCCTTAGCGAAGGCTTCTTGAAGGAAAGATGTAACTCTGTGAGATGAATTAACAGAACACAGAGCAGTTTCTCAGAAAGCTTCTTTCCAGTTTTGAGCGGAAGATATTTCCTTTTCACCATAGCCCTCTATGGGCTTCCAAATATTCCTTTGCCAATTCCAAAGAAGAACACCTTAGCGAAAGGCTTTTGAAGGAAAGATGTAACTCTGTGAGATGAATTAACAGAACACAGAGCAGTTTCTCAAAGCTTCTTTACAGTTTTGAGCGGAAGATATTTCCTTTTTCACCAAAGCCCTCTATGGGCTTGCAAATATCCTTTGCCAATTCCACAAGAACAGCCTTAGCGAAGGCTTCTTGAAGGAAAGATGTAACTCTGTGAGATGAATTAACAGAACACAGAGCAGTTTCTCAGAAAGCTTCTTTCCAGTTTTGAGCGGAAGATATTTTTTTCACTATAGCCCTCTAAGGGCTTCCAAATATCCTTTGCCAATTCCACAAGAACAGCCTTAGCAATAGGCTTCTTGAAGGAAAGATGTAACTCTGTGAGATGAATTGACAGAACACAGAGCATTCTCAAGCTTCTTTCCAGTTTTGAGCGGAAGATATTGGCTTTTTCACCGTAGCCCTCTAAGGGCTTCAAATATCCCTTTGCCAATTCCACAAGAACAGCCTTAGCGAAGGCTTCTTGAAGGAAAGATGTAACTCTGTGAGATGAATTAATAGAACACAGAGCAGTTTCTCAAGCTTCTTTCCAGTTTTGAGCGGAAGATATTTCCTTTTCAGAATAGCCCTCTATGGGCTTCCAAATATCCTTTGCCAATTCCACAAGAACAGCCTTAGCGAAGGCTTCTTGAAGGAAAGATGTAACTCTGTGAGATGAATTGACAGAACACAGAGCAGTTTCTCAGAAAGCTTCTTTCCAGTTTTGAACGGAAGATATTTCCTTTTTCACCATAGCCCTCTATGGTCTTCCAATATCTCTTTGCCAATTCACAAGAACAGCCTTAGCGAAAGGCTTCTTGAAGGAAAGATGTAACTCTGTGAGATGAATTCACAGAACACAGAGCAGTTTCTCAAGCTTCTTTCCAGTTTTGAAGCGGAAGATAATTCCTTTCAACATAGCCCTCTATGAGCTTCCAAATATCCTTTGCCAATTCCACAAGAACAGCCTTGGCGAAAGGCTTCTTGAAGGGAAAGATGTAACTCTGTGAGATGAATTAACAGAACACAGAGCAGTTTCTCAGAAAGCTTCTTTCCAGTTTTAAGCGAGAAATTTCCTTTTCACCATAGCCCTCTATGGGTTTCCAAATATCCTTTGCCAATTCCACAAGTACAGCCTTAGCGAAAGGCTTCTTGAAGGGAAAGATGTAACTCTGTGAGATGAATTAACAAAACACAGAGCAGTTTCTCAGAAAGCTTCTTCCAGTTTTGAACGGAAGATATTTCCTTTTCACCATAGCCTTCTAAGGGCTTCCAAATATCCTTTGCTAATTCCACAAGAACAGCCTTAGCGAAAAGGCTCCTTGAAGGGTAAGATGTAACACTGTGAGATGAATTAACAGAACACAGAGCAGTTTCTCAGAGCTTCTTTCCAGTTTTGAATGGAAGATATTTCCTTTTCACCATAGCCCTCTATGGGACTTCCAAATATCTCTTGCCAATTCCACAAGAACAGCCTTAGCGAAAGGCTTCTTGAAGGGAAAGATGTAACTCTGTGAGATGAATTCACGGAACACAGAGCAGTTTCTCAGAAAGCTTCTTTCCAGTTTTGAACGGAAGATATTTCCTTTTCACCATATACCTCTATGGGCTTCCAAATATCCTTTGCCAATTCCACAAGAACAGCCTTAGCGAAAGGCTTCTTGAAGGAAAGATATAACTCTGTGAGATGAATTAACACAACACAGAGCAGTTTCTAGAAAGCTTCCTTCCAGTTTTGAACGGAAGATATTTCCTTTTCAACATAGCCCTCTATGGGCTTCCAAATATCCCTTTGCCAATTCGACAAGAACAGCTTTAGCGAAAAGTTCTTGAAGGGAAAGATGTAACTCTGTGAGATGAATTAACAGAACACAGAGCAGTTTCTCAGAAAGCTTCTTTCCAGTTTTGAACGGAAGATATTGGCTTTTCACCGTAGCCCTCTGGGCTTCCAAATATCCTTTGCCAATTCCACAAGAACAGCCTTAGCGAAAGGTTTTGAAGGCAAAGATGTAACTCTGTGAGATGAATTAACAGAACACAGAGCAGTTTCTCAGAAAGCTTCCTTCCGGTTTTGAACGGAAGATATTTCCTTTTTCACCATAGCCCTCTATGGGCTTCCAAATATTCCTTTGCCAATTCCACAAGAACAGCCTTAGCGAAAGGCTTCTTGAAGGGAAAGATGTAAGTCTGTGAGATGAATTAATAGAACACAGAGCAGTTTCTCAGAAAGCTTCTTTCCAGTTTTGAACGGAAGATATTTCCTTTTTCAGAATAGCCCTCTATGGGCTTCCAAATATCCCTTTGCCAATTCCACAAGAACAGCCTTAGCGAAAGGCTTCTTGAAGGGAAAGATGTAACTCAGTGAGATGAATTGACAGAACACAGAGCAGTTTCTCAGAAAGCTTCTTTCCAGTTTTGAACGGAAGATATTTCCTTTTTCACCATTGTCCTCTATGGGGTTTGAAATATCCCTTTGCCAATTCCACAAGAACAGCTTTAGCGAAAGGCTTCTTGTAGGGACAGATGTAACTCTGTGAGATGAGTTAAAAGAACACAGAGCGGTTTCTCAGAAAGCTTCTTTCCAGTTTTGAACGGAAGATATTTCCTTTTTCACCATAGCCCTCTATGGGCTTCCAAATATCCCTTTGCCAATTCCACAAGAACAGCTTTAGCGAAAGGCTTCTTGAAGGGAAAGATGTAACTCTGTGAGATGAATTAACAGAACACAGAGCATTTCTTCAGAAAGCTTCTTTCCAGTTTTGAACGGAAGATATTTCCTTTTTCACCATAGCCCTCTACGGGCTTCCAAATATCCCTTTGCCAATTCCACAAGAACAGCCTTAGCGAAAGGCTTCTTGAAGAGAAAGATGTAACTCCGTGAGATGAATTAACAGAACACAGAGCAGTTTCTCAGAAAGCTTCTTTTCAGTTTTGAACGGAAGATATTTCCTTTTTCACCATAGCCCTCTATGGGCTTCCAAATATCTCTTTACCAATTCCACAAGAACAGCCTTAGCGAAAGGCTTCTTGATGGGAAAGATGTAACTCTGTGAGATGAATTAACAGAACACAGAGCAGTTTCTCAGAAACTTCTTTCCAGTTTTGAACGGAAGATATTTCCTTTTTCACCATAGCCCTCTATGGGCTTCCAAATATCTCTTTGCCAATTCCACCAGAACAGCCTTAGCGAAAGGCTTCTTGAAGGGAAAGGTGTAACAATGTGAGATGAATTAACAGAACACAGAGCAGTTTCTCAGAAAGCTTCCTTCCAGTTTTGAAGGGAAGATATTTCCTTTTTCACCATAGCCCTCTAAGGGCTTCCCAATATCCCTTTGGCAATTCCACAAGAACAGCCTTAGCGAAAGGCTTCTTGAAGGGAAAGATGTAACTCTGTGAGATGAATTAACAGAACACAGAGCAGTTTCTCAGAAAGCCTCTTTCCCGTTTTGAACGGAAGATATTTCCTTTTTCACCATAGCCCTCTATGGGCTTCCAAATTTCAATTTGCCAATTCCACAAGAACAACCTTAGCGATAGGCTTCTTGAAGGGAGAGATGTAACTCTGTGAGATGAATTAACAGAACACAGAGCAGTTTCTCAGAAAGTTTCCTTCCAGTTTTGAACGGAAGATATTTCCTTTTTCACCATAGCCCTCTATGGGCTTCCAAATATCCCTTTGCCAATTCCACAAGAACAGCATTAGCGAAAGGCTTCTTGAAGGGAAAGATGTAACTGTGAGATGAATTAACAGAACACAGAGCAGTTTCTCAGAAAGCTTCTTTCCAGTTTTGAACGGAAGATATTTCCTTTTTCACCATAGCCCTCTATGGGCTTCCAAATATCTCTTTGCCAATTCCACCAGAACAGCCTTAGCGAAAGGCTTCTTAAGGGAAAGATGTAACAATGTGAGATGAATTAACAGAACACAGAGCAGTTTCTCAGAAAGCTATATTCCAGTTTTGAACGGAGAATATTTCCTTTTTCACCATAGCCCTCTATGGGCTTCCAAATATCTCTTTGCCAATTCCACAAGAACAGATTTAGCGAAAGGCTTCTTGAAGGGAAAGATGTAACTCTGTGAGATGAATGAACAGAACACAGAGCAGTTTCTCAGAAAGCTTCTTTCCAGTTTTGAACGGAAGATATTTCCTTTTTCACCATACCCCTCTATGGGCTTCCAAATATCCCTTTGCCAATTCCACAAGAACAGCCTTAGCGAAAGGCTTCTTGAAGGGAAAGATGTAACTCCGTGAGATGAATTAACAGAACACAGAACAGTTTCTCAGAGAGCTTCTTTCCAGTTTTGAACGGAAGATATTTCCTTTTTCACCATAGCCCTCTATGGGCTTCCTAATATCCCTTTGCCAATTTCACAAGAACAGCCTTAGCGAAAGGCTTCTTGAAGGGGAAGATGTAACTCTGTGAGATGAATTAAAAGAACACAGAGCAGTTTCTCAGAAAGCTTCTTTCCGGTTTTGAACGGAAGATAATTCCTTTTTCACCATAGCCCTCTATGGGCTTCCAAATGTCCCTTTGCCAATTCCACAAGAACAGCCTTAGCCAAAGGCTTCTTGAAGGGAAAGATGTAACTCTGTGAGATGAGTTAAAAGAACACAGAGCAGTTTCTCAGAAAGCTTCTTTCCAGTTTTGAACGGAAGATATTTCCGTTTTCACCATAGCCCTCTACGGGCTTCCAAATATCCCTTTGCCAATTCCACAAGAACAGCCTTAGCGAAAGGCTTGAAGGAAAGATGTAACTCTGTGAGATGAGTAAAAGAACACAGAGCAGTTTCTCAGAAAGCTTCTTCCAGTTTTGAAGCGGAAGATATTTCCTTTTTCACCATAGCCCTCTATGGGCTTCCAAATATCCTTTGCCAATTCCACAAGAACAGCCTTAGTGAAAGGCTTCTTGAAGGAAAGATGTAACACTGTGAGATGAATTAACAGAACACAGAGCAGTTTCTCAGAAAGCTTCTTACAGCTTTGAAGGAAGATATTTCCTTTTCACCATAGCCCTCTGGGCTTCCAAATATCCCTTTGCCAATTCCACAAGAACAGCCTTAGCGAAGGCTTCTTGAAGGAAAGATGTAACTCTGTGAGATGTATTAACAGAACACAGAGCAGTTCTTCAGAAAGCTTTTTCCAGTTTTGAGCGGAAGATATTTCCTTTTCACCATAGCCCTCTATGGGCTTCCAAATATCCCTTTGCCAATTCCACAAGAACAGCCTTAGCGATGGGCTTCTTGAAAAGAAAGATGTAACTCTGTGAGATGAATTAACAGAACACAGAGCAGTTTCTCAGAAAGCTTCTTCCAGCTTTGAACGGAAGATATTTCCTTTTCACCATAGCCCTCTATGGGCTCCCAAATATCCCTTTGCCAATTCCACAAGAACAGCCTTAGCGAAGGCTTCTTGAAGGAAAGATGTAACTCTGTGAGATGAATTAACAGAACACAGAGCAGTTTCTCAGAAAGCTTCTTTCCAGTTTTGAAGGAAGATATTTCCTTTTCACCATAGCCCTCTATGGGCTTCCAAATATCCTTGCCAATTCCACAGGAACAGCCTTAGCGGAAGGCTTCTTGAAGGCAAAGATGTAACTCTGTGAGATGAATTAAAAGAACACAGAGCAGTTTCTCAAGCTTCTTTCAAGTTTTGAGCGGAAGATATTTCCTTTTTCACCACAGCCCTCTATGGGCTTCCAAATATCCCTTTGCCAATTCCACAAGAACAGATTTAGTGAAAGGCTTCTTGAAGGGAAAGATGTAACTCTCTCAGATGAATTAACAGAACACAGAGCAGTTTCTCAGAAAGCATCTTTCCAGTTTTGAACGGAAGGTATTTCCTTTTTCACCCTATCCCTCTATGGGCTTCCAAATATCCCTTTGCCAATTCCACAAGAACAGCCTTAGCGATAGGCTGTGAAGGAAAGATGTAACTCTGTGAGATGAATTAACAGAACACAGAGCAGTTCTTCAGAAAGCTTCATTCCAGTTTTGAGCGGAAGATATTTCCTTTTCACCATAGCCCTCTATGGGCTTCCAAATATCCTTTGCCAATTCCACAAGAACAGCCTTAGCGAAAGGCTTCTTGAAGGAAAGATGTAACTCTGTGAGATGAATTAACAGAACACAGAGCAGTTTCTCAGAAAGCTTCTTTGCAGCCTTGAGCGGAAGATATTTCCTTTTCACTATAGCCCTCTATGGGCTTCCAAATATCCTTTGCCAATTCCACAAGAAGAGCCTCAGCGAAGGCTTCTTGAAGGAAAGATGTAACTCTGTGAGATGAATTAACAGAACACAGAGCATTTCTTCACAAAGCTTCTTTCCAGTTTTGAGCGGAAGATATTTCCTTTTTCACCATAGCCTCTATGGGCTTCCAAATATCCTTTGCCAATTCCACAAGAACAGCCTTAGCGAAAGGCTTCTTGAAGGGAAAGATGTAACTCTGTGCGATGAATTAACAGAACAGAGAACAGTTTCTCAGAAAGCTTCTTTCCAGTTTTGAACGGAAGATATTTCCGTTTTCACCATAGCCTCTATGGGCTTCCAAATATCTCTTTGCCAATTCCACAAGAACAGCCTTAGCGAAAGGCTTCTTGAAGAAAATGATGTAACTCTGTGAGATGAATGAACAGAACACAGAGTAGTTTCTCAGAAAGCTTCTTTCAAGTTTTGAACGGAAGATATTTCCTTTTCACTATAGCCCTCTACGGGCTTCCAAATATCCTTTGCCAATTCCACAAGAACAGCCTTAGCGAAAGGTTTCTTGAAGGAAAGATGTAACTCTGTGAGATGAATTAAAGAACACAGAGCAGTTTCTCAGAAAGCTTCTTTCAAGTTTTGAGCGGAAGATATTTCCTTTTTCACCACAGCCCTCTATGGGCTTCCAAATATCCTTTGCCAATTCCACAAGAACAGATTTAGTGAAAGGCTTCTTGAAGGAAAGATGTAACTCTCTCAGATGAATTAACAGAACACAGAGCAGTTTCTCAAGCTTCTTTCCAGTTTTGAGCGGAAGATATTTCCTTTTTCACCCTATCCTCTATGGGCTTCCAAATATCCTTTGCCAATTCCACAAGAACAGCCTTAGCGATAGGCTTCTTGAAGGAAAGATGTAACTCTGTGAGATGAATTAACAGAACACAGAGCAGTTCTTCAGAAAGCTTCATTCCAGTTTTGAGCGGAAGATATTTCCTTTTTCACCATAGCCTCTATGGGCTTCCAAATATCCTTTGCCAATTCCACAAGAACAGCCTTAGCGAAAGGCTTCTTGAAGGGAAAGATGTAACTCTGTGAGATGAATTAACAGAACACAGAGCAGTTTCTCAGAAAGCTTCTTTGCAGCCTTGAACGGAAGATATTTCCTTTTCACTATAGCCCTCTATGGGCTTCCAAATATCCTTTGCCAATTCCACAAGAAGAGCCTCAGCGAAAGGCTTCTTGAAGGAAAGATGTAACTCTGTGAGATGAATTAACAGAACACAGAGCATTTCTTCAAGCTTCTTTCCAGTTTTGAGCGGAAGATATTTCCTTTTCACCATAGCCCTCTATGGGCTTCCAAATATCCTTTGCCAATTCCACAAGAACAGCCTTAGCGAAAGGCTTCTTGAAGGAAAGATGTAACTCTGTGAGATGAGTTAAAGAACACAGAGCAGTTTCTCAAGCTTCTTTCCAGTTTTGAGCGGAAGATATTTCCTTTTCACTATAGCCCTCTGTGGGCTTCCAAATATCCTTTGCCAATTCCACAAGAACAGCCTTAGCGATAGGCTTCTTGAAGGAAAGATGTAACTCTGTGAGATGAATTAACAGAACACAGAGCAGTTTCTCAGAAAGCTTCTTTCCAGCTTTGAACGGAAGATATTTCCTTTTTCACCATAGCCGTCTATGGACTTCCAAATATCCCTTTGCCAACTCCACAAGAACAGCCTTAGCGAAAGGATTCTTGAAGGGAAAGATGTAACTCTGTGAGATGAATTAACAGAACACAGAGCATTTCTTCAGAAAGCTTCTTTCCAGTTTTGAACGGAAGATATTTCCTTTTTCACCATAGCCCTCTAAGGGCTTCCAAATATCCCTTTGCCAATTCCACAAGAACAGCCTTAGCGAAAGGCCTCTTGAAGGGAAAGATGTAACTCTGTGAGATGAGTTAAAAGAACACAGAGCAGTATCTCAGAAAGCTTCTTTCCAGTTTTGAATGGAAGATATTTCCTTTTTCACCATAGCCCTCTATGGGCTTCCAAATATCCCTTTGCCAATTCCACAAGAACAGCCTTAGCGAAAGGCTTCTTGAAGGGAAAGATGTAACTCTGTGAGATGAATTAACAGAACACAGAGCATTTCTTCAGAAAGCTTCTTTCCAGTTTTGAAAGGAAGATATTTCCTTTTTCACCATAGCCCACTATGGGCTTCCAAATATCCCTTTGCCAATTCCACAAGAACAGCCTTAGCGAAAGCCTTCTTGAAGGGAAAGATGTAACCCTGTGAGACGAGTTAAAAGAACACAGAGCAGTTTCTCAGAAAGCTTCTTTCCAGGTATGAACGGATGATATTTCCTTTTTCACCATAGCCCTCTATGGGCTTCCAAATATCTCTTTGCCAATTCCACAAGAACAGCGTTAGCGAAAGGCTCCTTGAAGGCAAAGATGTAACTCTGTGAGATGAATTAAAGCAACACAGAGCAGTTTCTCAGTAAGCTTCTCTCAAGTTTTGAGCGGAAGATATTTCCTTTTTCACCATAGCCCTCTATGGGCTTCCAAATATCCCTTTGCCAATTCCATAAGAACAGATTTAGCGAAAGGCTTCTTGAAGGGAAAGATGTAACTCTGTGAGATGAATTAACAGAACACAGAGTAGTTTCTCAGAAAGAATCTTTCCAGTTTTGAACGAAAGATATTTCCTTTTTCACCATAGCCCTCTATGGGCTTCCAAATATCCCTTTGCCAATGCCACAAGAACAGCCTTAGCGAAAGGCCTCTTGAAGGGAAAGATGTAACTCTGTGAGATGAATTAGCAGAACACAGAGCAGTTTCTCATAAAGCTTCTTTCCAGTTTTGAACGGAAGATATTTCCTTTTTCACCATAGCCCTCTATGGGCATCCAAATATCCCTTTGCCAATTCCACAAGAACAGCCTTAGCGAAAGGCTTCTTGAAGGGAAAGATGTAACTCTGTGCGATGAATTAACAGAACACAGACCAGTTTCTCAGAAAGCTTCTTTCCAGTTTTGAACGGAAGATATTTCCTTTTTCACCATAGCCCTCTACGGGCTTCCAAATATCCTTTGCCAATTCCACAAGAACAGCCTTAGCGAAAGGCTTCTTGAAGGAAAGATGTAACTCTGTGAGATGAGTAAAAGAACACAGAGCAGTTTCTCAGAAAGCTTCTTTCCAGTTTTGAGCGGAAGATATTTCCTTTTTCACCATAGCCCTCTATGGGCTTCCAAATATCCTTTGCCAATTCCACAAGAACAGCCTTAGTGAAAGGCTTCTTGAAGGAAAGATGTAACTCTGTGAGATGAATTAAAAGAACACAGAGCAGTTTCTCAGAAAGCTTCTTTCAAGTTTTGAGCGAAGATATTTCCTTTTTCACCATAGCCCTCTATGGGCTTCCAAATATCCTTTGCCAATTCCACAAGAACAGCCTTAGCGATAGGCTTCTTGAAGGAAAGATGTAACACTGTGAGATGAATTAACAGAACACAGAGCAGTTTCTCAGAAAGCTTCTTTCAAGTTTTGAGCGAAGATATTTCCTTTTCACCATAGCCCTCTATGGGCTTCCAAATATCCTTTGCCAATTCCACAAGAACAGCCTTAGCGATAGGCTTCTTGAAGGAAAGATGTAACACTGTGAGATGAATTAACAGAACACAGAGCAGTTTCTCAGAAAGCTTCTTACAGCTTTGAAGGAAGATATTTCCTTTTCACCATAGCCCTCTAAGGGCTTCCAAATATCCTTTGCCAATTCCACAAGAACAGCCTTAGCGAAAGGCTTCTTGAAGGGAAAGATGTAACTCTGTGAGATGTATTAACAGAACACAGAGCAGTTCTTCAAGCTTCTTTCCAGTTTTGAACGGAAGATATTTCCTTTTCACCATAGCCCTCTATGGGCTTCCAAATATCCTTGCCAATTCCACAAGAACAGCCTTAGCGATGGGCTTCTTGAAAAGAAAGATGTAACTCTGTGAGATGAATTAACAGAACACAGAGCAGTTTCTCAGAAAGCTTCTTTCCAGCTTTGAGCGGAAGATATTTCCTTTTCACCATAGCCCTCTATGGGCTCCCAAATATCCTTTGCCAATTCCACAAGAACAGCCTTAGCGAAGGCTTCTTGAAGGAAAGATGTAACTCTGTGAGATGAATTAACAGAACACAGAGCAGTTTCTCAGAAAGCTTCTTTCCAGTTTTGAAGGAAGATATTTCCTTTTCACCATAGCCCTCTATGGGCTTCCAAATATCCCTTTGCCAATTCCACAGGAACAGCCTTAGCGGAAGGCTTCTTGAAGGCAAAGATGTAACTCTGTGAGATGAATTAAAAGAACACAGAGCAGTTTCTCAGTAAGCTTCTTTCAAGTTTTGAGCGGAAGATATTTCCTTTTTCACCACAGCCCTCTATGGGCTTCCAAATATCCCTTTGCCAATTCCACAAGAACAGATTTAGTGAAAGGCTTCTTGAAGGGAAAGATGTAACTATCTCAGATGAATTAACAGAACACAAGCAGTTTCTCAGAAAGCTTCTTTCCAGTTTTGAACGGAAGATATTTCCTTTTTCACCCTATCCCTCTATGGGCTTCCAAATATCCCTTTGCCAATTCCACAAGAACAGCCTTAGCGATAGGCTTCTTGAAGGGAAAGATGTAACTCTGTGAGATGAATTAACAGAACACAGAGCAGTTCTTCAGAAAGCTTCATTCCAGTTTTGAACGGAAGATATTTCCTTCTTCACCATAGCCCTCTATGGGCTTCCAAATATCCCTTTGCCAATTCCACAAGAACAGCCTTAGCGAAAGGCTTCTTGAAGGGAAAGATGTAACTCTGTGAGATGAATTAACAGAACACAGAGCAGTTTCTCAGAAAGCTTCTTTGCAGCCTTGAACGGAAGATATTTCCTTTTTCACTATAGCCCTCTATGGGCTTCCAAATATCCCTTTGCCAATTCCACAAGAAGAGCCTCAGCGAAAGGCTTCTTGAAGGGAAAGATGTAACTCTGTGAGATGAATTAACAGAACACAGAGCATTTCTTCACAAAGCTTCTTTCCAGTTTTGAACGGAAGATATTTCCTTTTTCACCATAGCCCTCTATGGGCTTCCAAATATCCCTTTGCCAATTCCACAAGAACAGCCTTAGCGAAAGGCTTCTTGAAGGGAAAGATGTAACTCTGTGCGATGAATTAACAAAACAGAGAACAGTTTCTCAGAAAGCTTCTTTCCAGTTTTAAACGGAAGATATTTCCGTTTTCACCATAGCCCTCTGTGGGCTTCCAAATATCTCTTTGCCAATTCCACAAGAACAGCCTTAGCGAAAGGCTTCTTGAAGAAAATGATGTAACTCTGTGAGATGAATGAACAGAACACAGAGTAGTTTCTCAGAAAGCTTCTTTCAAGTTTTGAACGGAAGATATTTCCTTTTTCACTATAGCCCTCTACGGGCTTCCAAATATCCCTTTGCCAATTCCACAAGAACAGCCTTAGCGAAAGGTTTCTTGAAGGGAAAGATGTAACTCTGTGAGATGAATTAAAAGAACACAGAGCAGTTTCTCAGAAAGCTTCTTTCCAGTTTTGAACGGAAGATATTTCCTTTTTCACCATAGCCCTCTATGGGCTTCCAAATATCCCTTTGCCAATTCCACAAGAACAGCCTTAGCGAAAGGCTTCTTGAAGGGAAAGATGTAACTCTGTGAGATGAGTTAAAAGAACACAGAGCAGTTTCTCAGAAAGCTTCTTTCCAGTTTTGAACGGAAGATATTTCCTTTTTCACTATAGCCCTCTGTGGGCTTCCAAATATCCCTTTGCCAATTCCCCAAGAACAGCCTTAGCGATAGGCTTCTTGAAGGGAAAGAAGTAACTCTGTGAGATGAATTAACAGAACACAGAGCAGTTTCTCAGAAAGCTTCTTTCCAGCTTTGAACGGAAGATATTTCCTTTTTCACCATAGCCGTCTATGGACTTCCAAATATCCCTTTGCCAACTCCACAAGAACAGCCTTAGCGAAAGGATTCTTGAAGGGAAAGATGTAACTCTGTGAGATGAATTAACAGAACACAGAGCATTTCTTCAGAAAGCTTCTTTCCAGTTTTGAACGGAAGATATTTCCTTTTTCACCATAGCCCTCTATGGGCTTCCAAATATCACTTTGCCAATTCCACAAGAACAGCCTTAGCGAAAGGCTTCTTGAAGGGAAAGATGTAACTCTGTGAGATGAATTCACAGAACACAGAGCAGTTTCTCAGAAAGCTTCTTTCCAGTTTTAAACGGAAGATATTTCCTTTTTTACCATAGCCCTCTATGGGCTTCCAAATATCCCTTTGCCAATTCCACAAGAACAGCCTTAGCGAAAGTCTTCTTGAAGGGAAAGATGTAACTCTGTGAGATGAATTAATAGAACACAGAGCAGTTTCTCAGAAAGCTTCTTTCCAGTTTTGAACGGAAGATATTTCCTTTTTCACCGTTGCCCTCTATGCTCTTCCAAATATCCCTTTGCCATTTCCACAAGAACAGCCTTAGCGAAAGGCTTCTTGAAGGGAAAGATGTAACTCTGTGAGATGAATTAAAAGAACACAGAGCAGTTTCTCAGAAAGCTTCTTTCCAGTTTTGAACGGAAGATATTGGCTTTTTAACCGTAGGCCTCTAAGGGCTTCCAAATATCCCTTTGCCAATTCCACAAGAACAGCCTTAGCGAAAGGCTTCTTGATGGGAAAGATGTAACTCTATGAGATGAATTCACAGAACACAGAGCATTTTCTCAGAAAGCTTCTTTCCAGTTTTGAACGGAAGATATTTCGTTTTTCACCATAGCCTCTATGGGCTTCCAAATATCTCTTTGCCAATTCCACAAGAACAGCCTTAGCGAAAGGTTTCTTGAAGGGAAAGATGTAACTCTGTGAGATGAATTCACAGAACACAGAGCAGTTTCTCAGAAAGCTTCTTTCCAGTTTTGAACGGAAGATATTTCCTTTTTCACCATAGCCCTCTATGGGCTTCAAAATATCCCTTTGCCAATGGCAAAAGAACAGCCTTAGCGAAAGGCTTCTTGAAGGGAAAGATGTAACTCTGTGAGATGAATTCACAGAACACAGAGCAGTTTCTCAGAAATCTTCTTTCCAGTTTTGAACGGAAGATATTTACTTTTTCAACATAGCCCTCTGTGGGCTTCCAAATATCCCTTTGCCAATGCCACAAGAACAGCCTTAGCGAAAGGCTTCTTGAAGGGAAAGATGTAACTCTGTGAGATGAATTAACAGAACACAGAGCAGTTTCTCAGAAAGCTTCTTTCCAGTTTTGAACGGAAGATATTTCCTTTTTCACCATAGCCCTCTATGGGCTTCCAAATATCCCTTTTCCAATTCCACAAGAACACGCTTAGCGAAAGGCTTCTTGAAGGGAAAGATGTAACTCTGTGAGATGAATTAACAGAACACAGAGCAGTTTCTCAGAAAGCTTCCTTCCAGTTTTGAACGGAAGATATTCCTTTTTTCACCATAGCCCTCTATGGGCTTCAATATATGCCTTTTCCAATGGCACAAGAACAGCCTTAGCGAAAGGCTTCTTGAAGGGAAAGATGTAACTCTGTGAGATGAATTCACAGAACACAGAGCAGTTTCTCAGAAAGCTTCTTTCCAGTTTTAAACGGAAGATATTTCCTTTTTCACCATAGCCCTATGGGCTTCCAAATATCCTTTGCCAATTCCACAAGAACAGCCTTAGCGAAAGGCTTCTTGAAGGAAAGATATAACTCTGTGAGATGAATTAACAGAACACAGAGCAGTTTCTCAGAAAGCTTCTTCCAGTTTTGAACGGAAGATATTTCCTTTTCAACATAGCCCTCTATGGGCTTCCAAATATCCTTTGCCAATTCGACAAGAACAGCCTTAGCGAAAGGATTCTTGAAGGAAAGATGTAACTGTGTGAGATGAATTAACAGAACACAGAGCAGTTTCTCAGAAAGCTTCTTTCCAGTTTTGAACGGAAGATATTGGCTTTTCACCGTAGCCCTCTAAGGGCTTCCAAATATCACTTTGTCAATTCCACAAGAACAGCCTTATCGAAAGGCTTCTTGAAGGAAAGATGTAACTCTGTGAGATGAATTAACAGAACACAGAGCAGTTTCTCAGAAAGCTTCCTTCCGGTTTTGAGCGGAAGATATTTCCTTTTTCACCATAGCCCTCTATGGGCTTCCAAATATCCTTTGCCAATTCCACAAGAACAGCCTTAGCGAAAGGCTTCTTGAAGGAAAGATGTAACTCTGTGAGATGAATTAATAGAACACAGAGCAGTTTCTCAGAAAGCTTCTTTCCAGTTTTGAGCGGAAGATATTTCCTTTTTCAGAATAGCCCTCTATGGGCTTCCAAATATCCTTTGCCAATTCCACAAGAACAGCCTTAGCGAAAGGCTTCTTGAAGGAAAGATGTAACTCTGTGAGATGAATTGACAGAACACAGAGCAGTTTCTCAGAAAGCTTCTTTCCAGTTTTGAACGGAAGATATTTCCTTTTTCACCATAGCCCTCTAAGGGCTTCCAAATATCCCTTTGCCAATTCCACAAGAACAGCCTTAGCGAAAGGCTTCTTGAAGGGAAAGATGTAACCCTGTGAGATGAATTAACAGAACACAGAGCATTTCTTCAGAAAGCTTCTTTCCAGTTTTGAACGGAAGATATTTCCTTTTTCACCATAGCCCTCAATGGGCTTCCAAATATCTCCTTGCCAATTCCACAAGAACAGCCTTAGCGAAAGGCTTCTTGAAGGGAAAGATGTAACTCTGTGAGATGAATTAACAGAACACAGAGTAGTTTCTCAGAAAGCTTCTTTCCAGTTTTGAACGGAAGATATTTCCTTTTTCACCATAGGCCTCTATGGGCTTCCAAATATCTCTTTTCCAATTCCACAGGAACAGCCTTAGCGAAAGGCTTCTTGAAGGGAAAGATGTAACTGTGTGAGATGAATTAACAGAACACAGAGCAGTTTCTCAGAAAGCTTCTTTCCAGTTTTGAACGGAAGAGATTTCCTTTTTCACCATAGCCCTCTATGGGCTTCCAAATATCTCTTTGCCAATTCCACCAGAACAGCCTTAGGGAAAGGCTTCTTGAAGGGAAAGATGTAACAATGTGAGATGAATTAACAGAACACAGAGCAGATTCTCAGAAAGCTTCTTTCCAGTTTTGAAGGGAAGATATTTCCTTTTTCAGCATAGCCCTCTAAAGGCTTCCAAATATCCCTTTGCCAATTCCACAAGAACAGCCTTAGCGAAAGGCTTCTTGAAGGGAAAGATGTAACTCTGTTTGATGAATTAACAGAACACAGAGCAGTTCTTCAGAAAGCTTCTTTACAGTTTTGAACAGAAGATATTTCCTTTTTCACCATTGTCCTCTATGGGGTTTGAAATATCCCTTTGCCAATTCCACAAGAACAGCTTTAGCGAAAGGCTTCTTGAAGGGAAAGATGTAACTCTGTGAGATGAGTTAAAAGAACACAGAGCAGTTTCTCAGAAAGCTTCTTTCCAGTTTTGAACGGAAGATATTTCCTTTTTCACCATAGCCCTCTAAGGGCTTCCAAATATCCCTTTGCCAATTCCACAAGAACAGCTTTAGCGAAGGCTTCTTGAAGGAAATATGTAACTCTGTGAGATGAATTAACAGAACACAGAGCAGTTTCTCAAGCTTCTTTCCAGTTTTGAACGGAAGATATTTCCTTTTTCACCATAGCCCTCTACGGGCTTCCAAATATCCCTTTGCCAATTCCACAAGAACAGCCTTAGCGAAAGGCTTCTTGAAGAGAAAGATGTAACTCTGTGAGATGAATTAACAGAACACACAGCAGTTTCTCAGAAAGCTTCTTTCCAGTTTTGAACGGAAGGTATTTCCTTTTTCACCATAGCCCTCTATGGGCTTCCAAATATCTCTTTGCCAATTCCACAAGAACAGATTTAGCAAAAGGCTTCTTGAAGGGAAAGATGTAACTCTGTGAGATGAATGAACAGAACACAGAGCAGTTTCTCTGAAAGCTTCTTTCCAGTTTTGAACGGAAGATATTTCCTTTTTCACCATACCCCTCTATGGGCTTCCAAATATCCCTTTGCCAATTCCACAAGAACAGCCTTAGCGAAAGGCTTCTTGAAGGGAAAGATGTAACTCCGTGAGATGAATTAACAGAACACAGAACAGTTTCTCAGAGAGCTTCTTTCCAGTTTTGAACGGAAGATATTTCCTTTTTCACCATAGCCCTATATGGGCTTCCTAATATCCCTTTGCCAATTCCACAAGAACAGCCTTAGCGAAAGGCTTCTTGAAGGGGAAGATGTAACTCTGTGAGATGAATTAACAGAACACAGAGCAGTTTCTCAGAAAGCTTCTTTCCGGTTTTGAACGGAAGATAATTCCTTTTTCACCATAGCCCTCTATGGGCTTCCAAATATCCCTTTGCCAATTCCACAAGAACAGCCTTAGCGAAAGGCTTCTTGAAGGGAAAGATGTAACTCTGTGAGATGAGTTAAAAGAACACAGAGCAGTTTCTCAGAAAGCTTCTTTCCAGTTTTGAGCGGAAGATATTTCCTTTTTCACCATAGCCCTCTATGGGCTTCCAAATATCCCTTTGCCAATTCCACAAGAACAGCTTTAGCGAAAGGCTTCTTGAAAGGAAAGATGTAACTCTGTGAGTTGAATTAACAGAACACAGAGCATTTCTTCAGAAAGCTTCTTTCCAGTTTTGAACGGAAGATATTTCCTTTTTCACCATAGCCCTCTATGGGCTTCCAAATATCCCTTTGCCAATTCCACAAGAACAGCCTTAGCGAAAGGCTTCTTGAAGGGAAAGATGTAACTCTGTGAGATGAATTAACAGAACACAGAGCAGTTCTTCAGAAAGCTTCTTTCCAGTTTTGAACGGAAGATATTTCCTTTTTCACCATAGCCCTCTATGGGCTTCCAAATATCTCTTTGCCAATTCCACCAGAACAGCCTTAGCGAAAGGCTTCTTGAAGGGAAAGATGTAACAATGTGAGATGAATTAACAGAACACAGAGCAGTTTCTCAGAAAGCTTCCTTCCAGTTTTGAACGGAAGATATTTCCTTTTTCACCATAGCCCTCTAAGGGCTTCCAAATATCCCTTTGGCAATTCCACAAGAACAGCCTTAGCGAAAGGCTTCTTGAAGGGAAAGATGTAACTCTGTGAGATGAATTAACAGAACACATAGCATTTCTTCAGAAAGCTTCTTTCAAGTTTTGAACGGTAGATATTTCCTTTTTCACCATAGCCCTCTAAGGGCTTCCAAATATCCCTTTGCCAATTCCACAAGAACAGCCTTAGCGAATGGCTTCTTGAAGGGAAAGATGTAACTCTGTGAGATGAATTAACAGAACACAGAGCAGTTCTTCAGAAACCTTCTTTCCGGTTTTAAACAGAAGATATTTCCTTTTTCACCATTGTCCTCTATGGGCTTTGAAATATCCCTTTGCCAATTCCACAAGAACAGCCTTAGCGAAAGGCTTCTTGAAGGGAAAGATGTAACTCTGTGAGATGAGTTAAAAGAACACAGAGCAGTTTCTCAGAAAGCTTCTTTCCAGTTTTGAACGGAAGATATTTCCTTTTTCACCATAGCCCTCTATGGGCTTCCAAATATCCCTTTGCCAATTCCACAAGAACAGCTTTAGCGAAAGGCTTCTTGAAGGGAAAGATGTAACTCTGTGAGATGAATTAACAGAACACAGAGCATTTCTTCAGAAAGCTTCTTTCCAGTTTTGAACGGAAGATATTTCCTTTTTCACCATAGCCCTCTATGGGCTTCCAAATATCTCTTTGCCAATTCCACAAGAACAGCCTTAGCGAAAGGCTTCTTGAAGGGAAAGATGTAACTCTGTGAGATGAATTAACAGAACACAGAGCAGTTTCTCAGAAAGCTTCTTTCCAGTTTTGAACGGAAGATATTTCCTTTTTCACCATAGCCCTCTAAGGGCTTCCAAATATCCCTTTGCCAATTCCACAAGAACAGCCTTAGCGAAAGGCTTCTTGAAGGAAAGATGTAACTCTGTGAGATGAATTAACAGAACACAGAGCAGTTTCTCAGAAAGCTTCTTTCCAGTTTTGAACGGAAGATATTTCCTTTTTCACCATGGCCCTCTATGGGCTTCCAAATATCTCTTTGCCTATTCCACCAGAACAGCCTTAGCGAAAGGCTTCTTGAAGGGAAAGATGTAACTCTGTGAGATGAATTAACAGAACACACAGCAGTTTCTCAGAAAGCTTCTTTCCAGTTTTGAACGGAAGAAATTTCCTTTTTCACCATAGCCCTCTATGGGCTTCCAAATATCCCTTTGCCAATTCCACAAGAACAGCCTTAGAGAAAGGCTTCTTGAAGGGAAAGATGTAACAATGTGAGATGAATTAACAGAACACAGAGCAGTTTCTCAGAAAGCTTCTTTCCAGTTTTGAACGGAAGATATTTCCTTTTTCACCATAGCCCTCTATGGGCTTCCAAATATCTCTTTGCCAATTCCACAAGAACAGACTTAGCGAAAGGCTTCTTGAAGGGAAAGATGTAACTCTGTGAGATGAATTTACAGAACACAGAGCAGTTTCTCAGAAAGCTTCTTTCCAGTTTTGAACGGAAGATATTTCCTTTTTCACCATAGCCCTCTATGGGCTTCCAAATATCCCTTTGCCAATTCCACAAGAACAGCCTTAGCGAAACGCTTCTTGAAGGGAAAGATGTAACTCTGTGAGATGAATTAACAGAACACAGAGCAGTTTCTCAGAAAGCTTCTTTCCAGTTCTGAACGGAAGATATTTCCTTTTTCACCATAGCCCTCTATGGGCTTCCAAATATCCCTTTGCCAATTCCACAAGAACAGCCTTAGCGAAAGGCTTCTTGAAGGGAAAGATGTAACTCCGTGAGATGAATTAACAGAACAAAGAAGAGTTTCTCAGAGAGCTTCTTTCCAGTTTTGAACGGAAGATATTTCCTTTTTCACCATAGCCCTCTAAGGGCTTCCAAATATCCCTTTGCCAATTCCAGAAGAACAGCCTTAGCGAAAGGCTTCTTGAAGGGAAAGATGTAACTCTGTGAGATGAATTAACAGAACACAGAGCAGTTCTTCAGAAAGCTTCTTTCCGGTTTTGAACAGAAGATATTTCCTTTTTCACCATTGTCCTCTATGGGCTTTGAAATATCCCTTTGCCAATTCCACAAGAACAGCCTTAGCGAAAGGCTTCTTGAAGGGAAAGATGTAACTCTGTGAGATGAGTCAAAAGAACACAGAGCAGTTTCTCAGAAAGCTTCTTTCCAGTTTTGAACGGAAGATATTTCCTTTTTCACCATAGCCTTCTAAGGGCTTCCAAATATCCCTTTGCCAATTCCACAAGAACAGCCTTAGCGAAAGGCTTCTTGAAGGGAAAGATGTAACTCTGTGAGATGAATTAACAGAACACAGAGCAGTTTCTCAGAAACTTCTTTCCAGTTTTGAACGGAAGATATTTCCTTTTTCACCATAGCCCTCTATGGGCTTCCAAATATCTCTTTGCCAATTCCACCAGAACAGCCTTAGCGAAAGGCTTCTTGAAGGGAAAGGTGTAACAATGTGAGATGAATTAACAGAACACAGAGCAGTTTCTCAAGCTTCTTTCCAGTTTTGAAGGAAGATATTTCCTTTTCACCATAGCCCTCTAAGGGCTTCCAAATATCCTTTGCCAATTCCACAAGAACAGCCTTAGCGAAGGCTTCTTGAAGGGAAAGATGTAACTCTGTGAGATGAATTAACAGAACACAGAGCAGTTTCTCAGAAAGCCTCTTTCCAGTTTTGAGCGGAAGATATTTCCTTTTTCACCATAGCCCTCTATGGGCTTCCAAATATCCTTTGCCAATTCCACAAGAACAGCCTTAGCGAAAGGCTTCTTGAAGGGAAAGATGTAACTCTGTGAGATGAATTAACAGAACACAGAGCAGTTTCTCAGAAAGTTTCCTTCCAGTTTTGAACGGAAGATATTTCCTTTTTCACCATAGCCCTCTATGGGCTTCCAAATATCCCTTTGCCAATTCCACAAGAACAGCCTTAGCGAAAGGCTTCTTGAAGGGAAAGATGTAACTCTGTGAGATGAATTAACAGAACACAGAGCATTTTCTCAGAAAGCTTCTTTCCAGTTTTGAACGGAAGATATTTCCTTTTTCACCATAGCCCTCTATGGGCTTCCAAATATCTCTTTGCCAATTCCACCAGAACAGCCTTAGCGAAAGGCTTCTTAAGGGAAAGATGTAACAATGTGAGATGAATTAACAGAACACAGAGCAGTTTCTCAGAAAGCTACATTCCAGTTTTGAACGGAAGATATTTCCTTTTTCACCATAGCCCTCTATGGGCTTCCAAATATCTCTTTGCCAATTCCACAAGAACAGATTTAGCGAAAGTCTTCTTGAAGGGAAAGATGTAACTCTGTGAGATGAATGAACAGAACACAGAGCAGTTTCTCAGGAAGCTTCTTTCCAGTTTTGAACGGAAGATATTTCCTTTTTCACCATACCCCTCTATGGGCTTCCAAATATCCCTTTGCCAATTCCACAAGAACAGCCTTAGCGAAAGGCTTCTTGAAGGGAAAGATGTAACTCCGTGAGATGAATTAACAGAACACAGAACAGTTTCTCAGAGAGCTTCTTTCCAGTTTTGAACGGAAGATATTTCCTTTTTCACCATAGCCCTCTATGGGCTTCCTAATATCCCTTTGCCAATGCCACAAGAACAGCCTTAGCGAAAGGCTTCTTGAAGGGGAAGATGTAACTCTGTGAGATGAATTAAAAGAACACAGAGCAGTTTCTCAGAAAGCTTCTTTCCGGTTTTGAACGGAAGATAATTCCTTTTTCACCATAGCCCTCTATGGGCTTCCAAATGTCCCTTTGCCAATTCCACAAGAACAGCCTTAGCGAAAGGCTTCTTGTAGGGAAAGATGTAACTCTGTGAGATGAGTTAAAAGAACACAGAGCAGTTTCTCAGAAAGCTTCTTTCCAGTTTTGAACGGAAGATATTTCCTTTTTCACCATAGCCCTCTATGGGCTTCCAAATATCCCTTTGCCAATTCCACAAGAACAGCTTTAGCGAAAGGCTTCTTGAAAGGAAAGATGTAACTCTGTGAGTTGAATTAACAGAACACAGAGCATTTCTTCAGAAAGCTTCTTTCCAGTTTTGAACGGAAGATATTTCCTTTTTCACCATAGCCCTCTATGGGCTTCCAAATATCTCTTTGCCAATTCCACAAGAACAGCCTTAGCGAAAGGCTTCTTGAAGGGAAAGATGTAACTCTGTGAGATGAATTAACAGAACACAGAGCAGTTTCTCAGAAAGCTTCTTTCCAGTTTTGAACGGAAGATATTTCCTTTTTCACCATAGCCCTCTATGGGCTTCCAAATATCTCTTTGCCAATTCCACAAGAACAGCCTTACCGAAAGGCTTCTTGAAGGGAAAGATGTAACAATGTGAGATGAATTAACAGAACACAGAGCAGTTTCTCAGAAAGCTTCTTTCCAGTTTTGAACGGAAGATATTTCCTTTTTCACCATAGCCCTCTATGGACTTCCAAATATCTCTTTGCCTATTCCACCAGAACAGCCTTAGCGAAAGGCTTCTTGAAGGGAAAGATGTAACAATGTGAGATGAATTAACAGAGCACAGAGCAGTTTCTCAGAAAGCTTCTTTCCAGTTTTGAACGGAAGATATTTCCTTTTTCACCATAGCCCTCTATGGGCTTCCAAATATCTCTTTGCCAATTCCACAAGAACAGCCTTAGCGAAAGGCTTCTTGAAGGGAAAGATGTAACAATGTGAGATGAATTAACAGAACACAGAGCAGTTTCTCAGAAAGTTTCTTTCCAGTTTTGAACGGAAGATATTTCCTTTTTCACCATAGCCCTCTATTGGCTTCCAAATATCTCTTTGCCAATTCCACAAGAACAGCCTGAGCGAAAGGCTTCTTGAAGGGAAAGATGTAACTCTGTGAGATGAATTAACAGAACACAGAGCAGTTTCTCAGAAAGCTTCTTTCCAGTTTTGAAGGGAAGATACTTCCTTTTTCACCGTAGCCCTCTATGGGCTTCCAAATATCCCTTTGCCAATTCCACAAGAACAGCCTTAGCGAAAGGCTTCTTGAAGGGGAAGATGTAACTCTGTGAGATGAATTAACAGAACACAGAGCAGTTTCTCAGAAAGCTTCTTTCCAGTTCTGAACGGAAGATATTTCCTTTTTCACCATAGCCCTCTATGGGCTTCCAAATATCCCTTTGCCAATTCCACAAGAACAGCCTTAGCGAAAGGCTTCTTGAAGGGAAAGATGTAACTCTGTGAGATGAATTAACAGAACACAGAGCAGTTCTTCAGAAAGTTTCATTCCAGTTTTGAACGGAAGATATTTCCTTTTTCACCATAGCCCTCTATGGGCTTCCAAATATCCCTTTTCCAATTCCACAAGAACAGCCTTAGCGAAAGGCTTCTTGAAGGGAAAGATGTAACTCCGTGAGATGAATTAACAGAACACAGAACAGTTTCTCAGAGAGCTTCTTTCCAGTTTTGAACGGAAGATATTTCCTTTTTCACCATAGCCCTCTATGGGCTTCCAAATATCTCTTTGCCAATTCCACAAGAACAGCCTTAGCGAAAGGCTTCTTGAAGGGAAAGATGTAACTCTGTGAGATGAATTAACAGAACACAGAGCAGTTTCTCAGAAAGCTTCTTTCCAGTTTTGAACGGAAGATATTTTTTTCACCATAGCCCTCTATGGGCTTCCAAATATCCCTTTGCCAATTCCACAAGAACAGCCTTAGCGAAAGGCTTCTTGAAGGGAAAGATGTAACTGTGAGATGAATGAACAGAACACAGAGCAGTTTCTCAGAAAGCTTCTTTCCAGTTTTGAACGGAAGATATTTCCTTTTTCACCATAGCCCTCTATGGGCTTCCAAATATCTCTTTGCCAATTCCACAAGAACAGCCTTAGCGAAAGGCTTCTTGAAGGGAAAGATGTAACTCTGTGAGATGAATTAACAGAACACAGAGCAGTTTCTCAGAAAGCTTCTTTCCAGTTTTGAACGGAAGATATTTCCTTTTTCACCATAGCCATCTATGGGCTTCCAAATATCCCTTTGCCAATTCCACAAGAACAGCCTTAGCGAAAGGCTTCTTGAAGGAAAGATGTAACTGTGAGATGAATTAACAGAACACAGAGCAGTTTCTCAGAAAGCTTCTTTCCAGTTTTGAACGGAAGATATTTCCTTTTTCACCATAGCCCTCTATGGGCTTCCAAATATCCCTTTGCCAATTCCACAAGAACAGCCTTAGCGAAAGGCTTCTTGAAGGGAAAGATGTAACTCCGTGAGATGAATTAACAGAACAGAGAACAGTTTCTCAGAGAGCTTCTTTCCAGTTTTGAACGGAAGATATTTCCTTTTTCACCATAGCCATCTATGGGCTTCCAAATATCCCTTTGCCAATTCCACAAGAACAGCCTTAGCGAAAGGCTTCTTGAAGGGAAAGATGTAACTCTGTGAGATGAATTAAAACAACACAGAGCAGTTTCTCAGAAAGCTTCTTTCAAGTTTTGAGCGGAAGATATTTCCTTTTTCACCATAGCCCTCTATGGGCTTCCAAATATCCCTTTGCCAATTCCACAAGAACAGATTTAGCGAAAGGCTTCTTGAAGGGAAAGATGTAACTCTGTGAGATGAATTAACAGAACACAGAGCATTTCTTCAGAAAGCTTCTTTCCAGTTTTGAACGGAAGATATTTCCTTTTTCACCATAGCCCTCTATGGGCTTCCAAATATCCCTTTGCCAATTCCACAAGAACAGCCTTAGCGAAAGGCTTCTTGAAGGGAAAGATGTAACTCTGTGAGATGAATTAACAGAACACAGAGCAGTTTCTCAGAAAGCTTCTTTCCAGTTTTGAACGGAAGATATTTCCTTTTTCACCATAGCCCTCTATGGGCTTCCAAATATCCCTTTGCCAATTCCACAAGAACAGCCTTAGCGAAAGGCTTCTTGAAGGGAAAGATGTAACACTGTCAGATGAATTAACAGAACACAGAGCAGTTCTTCAGAAAGTTTCATTCCAGTTTTGAACGGAAGATATTTCCTTTTTCACCATAGCCCTCTATGGGCTTCCAAATATCCCTTTGCCAATTCCACAAGAACAGCCTTAGCGAAAGGCTTGAAGGAAAGATGTAACTCTGTGAGATGAATTAACAGAACACAGAGCAGTTCTTCAGAAAGCTTTTTCCAGTTTTGAACGGAAGATATTTCCTTTTTCACCATAGCCCTCTATGGGCTTCCAAATATCCCTTTGCCAATTCCACAAGAACAGCCTTAGCGAAAGGCTTCTTGAAGGGAAAGATGTAACTCTGTGAGATGAATTAACAGAACACAGAGCAGTTTCTCAGAAAGCTTCTTTCCAGCTTTGAACGGAAGATATTTCCTTTTTCACCATAGCCCTCTATGGGCTCCCAAATATCCCTTTGCCAATTCCACAAGAACAGCCTTAGCGAAAGGCTTCTTGAAGGGAAAGATGTAACTCTGTGAGATGAATTAACAGAACACAGAGCAGTTTCTCAAGCTTCTTTCCAGTTTTGAAGGAAGATATTTCCTTTTTCACCATAGCCCTCTATGGGCTTCCAAATATCCTTTGCCAATTCCACAAGAACAGCCTTAGCGGAAGGCTTCTTGAAGGAAAGATGTAACTCTGTGAGATGAATTAAAAGAACACAGAGCAGTTTCTCAGAAAGCTTCTTTCAAGTTTTGAGCGGAAGATATTTCCTTTTTCACCATAGCCCTCTATGGGCTTCCAAATATCCCTTTGCCAATTCCACAAGAACAGCCTTAGCGAAAGGCTTCTTGAAGGCAAAGATGTAACTCTGTGAGATGAATTAAAAGAACACAGAGCAGTTTCTCAGAAAGCTTCTTTCAAGTTTTGAGCGGAAGATATTTCCTTTTTCACCATAGCCCTCTATGGGCTTCCAAATATCCCTTTGCCAATTCCACAAGAACAGATTTAGTGAAAGGCTTCTTGAAGGGAAAGATGTAACTCTGTGAGATGAATTAACAGAACACAGAGCAGTTTCTCAGAAAGCTTCTTTCCAGTTTTGAACGGAAGATATTTCCTTTTTCACCATAGCCCTCTATGGGCTTCCAAATATCCCTTTGCCAATTCCACAAGAACAGCCTTAGCGAAAGGCTTCTTGAAGGGAAAGATGTAACTCTGTGAGATGAATTAACAGAACACAGAGCATTTCTTCAGAAAGCTTCTTTCCAGTTTTGAAAGGAAGATATTTCCTTTTTCACCATAGCCCTCTATGGGCTTCCAAATATCCCTTTGCCAATTCCACAAGAACAGCCTTAGCGAAAGCCTTCTTGAAGGGAAAGATGTAACCCTGTGAGATGAGTTAAAAGAACACAGAGCAGTTTCTCAGAAAGCTTCTTTCCAGGTATGAACGGATGATATTTCCTTTTTCACCATAGCCCTCTATGGGCTTCCAAATATCTCTTTGCCAATTCCACAAGAACAGCGTTAGCGAAAGGCTTCTTGAAGGCAAAGATGTAACTCTGTGAGATGAATTAAAACAACACAGAGCAGTTTCTCAGTAAGCTTCTCTCAAGTTTTGAGCGGAAGATATTTCCTTTTTCACCATAGCCCTCTATGGGCTTCCAAATATCCCTTTGCCAATTCCATAAGAACAGATTTAGCGAAAGGCTTCTTGAAGGGAAAGATGTAACTCTGTGAGATGAATTAACAGAACACAGAGCAGTTTCTCAGAAAGCATCTTTCCAGTTTTGAACGAAAGATATTTCCTTTTTCACCATAGCCCTCTATGGGCTTCCAAATATCCCTTTGCCAATTCCACAAGAACAGCCTTAGCGAAAGGCTTCTTGAAGGGAAAGATGTAACTCTGTGAGATGAATTAACAGAACACAGAGCAGTTTCTCAGAAAGCTTCTTTCCAGTTTTGAACGGAAGATATTTCCTTTTTCACCATAGCCCTCTATGGGCTTCCAAATATCCCTTTGCCAATTCCATAAGAACAGATTTAGCGAAAGGCTTCTTGAAGGGAAAGATGTAACTCTGTGAGATGAATTAACAGAACACAGAGCAGTTTCTCAGAAAGCATCTTTCCAGTTTTGAGCGGAAGATATTTCCTTTTTCACCATAGCCCTCTATGGGCTTCCAAATATCCTTTGCCAATTCCACAAGAACAGCCTTAGCGAAAGGCTTCTTGAAGGAAAGATGTAACTCTGTGAGATGAATTAACAGAACACAGAGCAGTTTCTCAGAAAGCTTCTTTCCAGTTTTGAACGGAAGATATTTCCTTTTTCACCATAGCCCTCTATGGGCTTCCAAATATCCTTTGCCAATTCCACAAGAACAGCCTTAGCGAAAGGCTTCTTGAAGGAAAGATGTAACTCTGTGAGATGAATTAACAGAACACAGACCAGTTTCTCAGAAAGCTTCTTTCCAGTTTTGAGCGGAAGATATTTCCTTTTTCACCATAGCCCTCTATGGGCTTCCAAATATCTCTTTGCCAATTCCACAAGAACAGCCTTAGCGAAAGGCTTCTTGAAGGAAAGATGTAACTCTGTGAGATGAATGAACAGAACACAGAGCAGTTTCTCAGAAAGCTTCTTTCCAGTTTTGAGCGGAAGATATTTCCTTTTTCACCATAGCCCTCTAAGGGCTTCCAAATATCCTTTGCCAATTCCACAAGAACAGCCTTAGCGAAGGCTTCTTGAAGGAAAGATGTAACTCTGTGAGATGAATTAACAGAACACAGAGCAGTTTCTCAAGCTTCTTTCCAGTTTTGAACGGAAGATATTTCCTTTTTCACCATAGCCCTCTATGGGCTTCCAAATATCCTTTGCCAATTCCACAAGAACAGCCTTAGCGAAGGCTTCTTGAAGGAAAGATGTAACTCTGTGAGATGAATTAACAGAACACAGACCAGTTTCTCAGAAAGCTTCTTTCCAGTTTTGAACGGAAGATATTTCCTTTTCACCATAGCCCTCTATGGGCTTCCAAATATCTCTTTGCCAATTCCACAAGAACAGCCTTAGCGAAAGGCTTCTTGAAGGAAAGATGTAACTCTGTGAGATGAATGAACAGAATACAGAGCAGTTTCTCAGAAAGCTTCTTTCCAGTTTTGAGCGGAAGATATTTCCTTTTCACCATAGCCCTCTAAGGGCTTCCAAATATCCTTTGCCAATTCCACAAGAACAGCCTTAGCGAAAGGCTTCTTGAAGGAAAGATGTAACTCTGTGAGATGAGTTAAAAGAACACAGAGCAGTTTCTCAGAAAGCTTCTTTCCAGTTTTGAGCGGAAGATATTTCCTTTTCACCATAGCCCTCTATGGGCTTCCAAATATCCTTTGCCAATTCCACAAGAACAGCCTTAGTGAAAGGCTTCTTGAAGGAAAGATGTAACTCTGTGAGATGAATTAAAAGAACACAGAGCAGTTTCTCAGAAAGCTTCTTTCCAGGTATGAACGGATGATATTTCCTTTTCACCATAGCCCTCTATGGGCTTCCAAATATCTCTTTGCCAATTCCACAAGAACAGCGTTAGCGAAAGGCTTTTGAAGGAAAGATGTAACTCTGTGAGATGAATTAACAGAACACAGAGCAGTTTCTCAGTAAGCTTCTCTCAAGTTTTGAGCGGAAGATATTTCCTTTTCACCATAGCCCTCTATGGGCTTCCAAATATCCTTTGCCAATTCCATAAGAACAGATTTAGCGAAAGGCTTCTTGAAGGAAAGATGTAACTCTGTGAGATGAATTAACAGAACACAGAGCAGTTTCTCAGAAAGCATCTTTCCAGTTTTGAACGAAGATATTTCCTTTTTCACCATAGCCCTCTATGGGCTTCCAAATATCCTTTGCCAATTCCACAAGAACAGCCTTAGCGAAAGGCTTTTGAAGGAAAGATGTAACTCTGTGAGATGAATTAACAGAACACAGAGCAGTTTCTCAAGCTTCTTTCCAGTTTTGAACGGAAGATATTTCCTTTTTCACCATAGCCCTCTATGGGCATCCAAATATCCTTTGCCAATTCCACAAGAACAGCCTTAGCGAAGGCTTCTTGAAGGAAAGATGTAACTCTGTGCGATGAATTAACAGAACACAGACCAGTTTCTCAGAAAGCTTCTTTCCAGTTTTGAGCGGAAGATATTTCCTTTTTCACCATAGCCTCTGTGGGCTTCCAAATATCTCTTTGCCAATTCCACAAGAACAGCCTTAGCGAAAGGCTTCTTGAAGGAAAAGATGTAACTCTGTGAGATGAATGAACAGAATACAGAGCAGTTTCTCAGAAAGCTTCTTTCCAGTTTTGAACGGAAGATATTTCCTTTTTCACCATAGCCCTCTACGGGCTTCCAAATATCCCTTTGCCAATTCCACAAGAACAGCCTTAGCGAAAGGCTTCTTGAAGGGAAAGATGTAACTCTGTGAGATGAGTTAAAAGAACACAGAGCAGTTTCTCAGAAAGCTTCTTTCCAGTTTTGAACGGAAGATATTTCCTTTTTCACCATAGCCCTCTATGGGCTTCCAAATATCCCTTTGCCAATTCCACAAGAACAGCCTTAGTGAAAGGCTTCTTGAAGGGAAAGATGTAACTCTGTGAGATGAATTAAAAGAACACAGAGCAGTTTCTCAGAAAGCTTCTTTCAAGTTTTGAGCGGAAGATATTTCCTTTTTCACCATAGCCCTCTATGGGCTTCCAAATATCCCTTTGCCAATTCCACAAGAACAGCCTTAGCGATAGGCTTCTTGAAGGGAAAGATGTAACACTGTGAGATGAATTAACAGAACACAGAGCAGTTTCTCAGAAAGCTTCTTACAGCTTTGAAGGGAAGATATTTCCTTTTTCACCATAGCCCTCTAAGGGCTTCCAAATATCCCTTTGCCAATTCCACAAGAACAGCCTTAGCGAAAGGCTTCTTGAAGGGAAAGATGTAACTCTGTGAGATGTATTAACAGAACACAGAGCAGTTCTTCAGAAAGCTTTTTTCCAGTTTTGAACGGAAGATATTTCCTTTTTCACCATAGCCCTCTATGGGCTTCCAAATATCCCTTTGCCAATTCCACAAGAACAGCCTTAGCGATGGGCTTCTTGAAAAGAAAGATGTAACTCTGTGAGATGAATTAACAGAACACAGAGCAGTTTCTCAGAAAGCTTCTTTCCAGCTTTGAACGGAAGATATTTCCTTTTTCACCATAGCCCTCTATGGGCTCCCAAATATCCCTTTGCCAATTCCACAAGAACAGCCTTAGCGAAAGGCTTCTTGAAGGGAAAGATGTAACTCTGTGAGATGAATTAACAGAACACAGAGCAGTTTCTCAGAAAGCTTCTTTCCAGTTTTGAAGGGAAGATATTTCCTTTTTCACCATAGCCCTCTATGGGCTTCCAAATATCCCTTTGCCAATTCCACAGGAACAGCCTTAGCGGAAGGCTTCTTGAAGGCAAAGATGTAACTCTGTGAGATGAATTAAAAGAACACAGAGCAGTTTCTCAGAAAGCTTCTTTCAAGTTTTGAGCGGAAGATATTTCCTTTTTCACCACAGCCCTCTATGGGCTTCCAAATATCCCTTTGCCAATTCCACAAGAACAGATTTAGTGAAAGGCTTCTTGAAGGGAAAGATGTAACTCTCTCAGATGAATTAACAGAACACAGAGCAGTTTCTCAGAAAGCTTCTTTCCAGTTTTGAGCGGAAGATATTTCCTTTTTCACCACAGCCCTCTATGGGCTTCCAAATATCCCTTTGCCAATTCCACAAGAACAGATTTAGTGAAAGGCTTCTTGAAGGGAAAGATGTAACTCTCTCAGATGAATTAACAGAACACAGAGCAGTTTCTCAGAAAGCTTCTTTCCAGTTTTGAACGGAAGATATTTCCTTTTTCACCCTATCCCTCTATGGGCTTCCAAATATCCCTTTGCCAATTCCACAAGAACAGCCTTAGCGATAGGCTTCTTGAAGGGAAAGATGTAACTCTGTGAGATGAATTAACAGAACACAGAGCAGTTCTTCAGAAAGCTTCATTCCAGTTTTGAACGGAAGATATTTCCTTTTTCACCATAGCCCTCTATGGGCTTCCAAATATCCCTTTGCCAATTCCACAAGAACAGCCTTAGCGAAAGGCTTCTTGAAGGGAAAGATGTAACTCTGTGAGATGAATTAACAGAACACAGAGCATTTCTTCAGAAAGCTTCTTTCCAGTTTTGAAAGGAAGATATTTCCTTTTTCACCATAGCCCACTATGGGCTTCCAAATATCCCTTTGCCAATTCCACAAGAACAGCCTTAGCGAAAGCCTTCTTGAAGGGAAAGATGTAACCCTGTGAGATGAGTTAAAAGAACACAGAGCAGTTTCTCAGAAAGCTTCTTTCCAGGTATGAACGGATGATATTTCCTTTTTCACCATAGCCCTCTATGGGCTTCCAAATATCTCTTTGCCAATTCCACAAGAACAGCGTTAGCGAAAGGCTTCTTGAAGGCAAAGATGTAACTCTGTGAGATGAATTAAAACAACACAGAGCAGTTTCTCAGTAAGCTTCTCTCAAGTTTTGAGCGGAAGATATTTCCTTTTTCACCATAGCCCTCTATGGGCTTCCAAATATCCCTTTGCCAATTCCATAAGAACAGATTTAGCGAAAGGCTTCTTGAAGGGAAAGATGTAACTCTGTGAGATGAATTAACAGAACACAGAGCAGTTTCTCAGAAAGCATCTTTCCAGTTTTGAACGGAAGATATTTCCTTTTTCACCATAGCCCTCTATGGGCTTCCAAATATCCCTTTGCCAATTCCACAAGAACAGCCTTAGCGAAAGGCTTCTTGAAGGGAAAGATGTAACTCTGTGAGATGAATTAGCAGAACACAGAGCAGTTTCTCAGAAAGCTTCTTTCCAGTTTTGAACGGAAGATATTTCCTTTTTCACCATAGCCCTCTATGGGCATCCAAATATCCCTTTGCCAATTCCACAAGAACAGCCTTAGCGAAAGGCTTCTTGAAGGGAAAGATGTAACTCTGTGCGATGAATTAACAGAACACAGACCAGTTTCTCAGAAAGCTTCTTTCCAGTTTTGAACGGAAGATATTTCCGTTTTCACCACAGCCCTCTGTGGGCTTCCAAATATCTCTTTGCCAATTCCACAAGAACAGCCTTAGCGAAAGGCTTCTTGAAGGAAAAGATGTAACTCTGTGAGATGAATGAACAGAATACAGAGCAGTTTCTCAGAAAGCTTCTTTCCAGTTTTGAACGGAAGATATTTCCTTTTTCACCATAGCCCTCTACGGGCTTCCAAATATCCCTTTGCCAATTCCACAAGAACAGCCTTAGCGAAAGGCTTCTTGAAGGGAAAGATGTAACTCTGTGAGATGAGTAAAAAGAACACAGAGCAGTTTCTCAAGCTTCTTTCCAGTTTTGAACGGAAGATATTTCCTTTTTCACCATAGCCCTCTATGGGCTTCCAAATATCCCTTTGCCAATTCCACAAGAACAGCCTTAGTGAAAGGCTTCTTGAAGGGAAAGATGTAACTCTGTGAGATGAATTAAAAGAACACAGAGCAGTTTCTCAGAAAGCTTCTTTCAAGTTTTGAGCGGAAGATATTTCCTTTTTCACCATAGCCCTCTATGGGCTTCCAAATATCCCTTTGCCAATTCCACAAGAACAGCCTTAGCGATAGGCTTCTTGAAGGAAAGATGTAACACTGTGAGATGAATTAACAGAACACAGAGCAGTTTCTCAGAAAGCTTCTTCCAGTTTTGAAGGGAAGATATTTCCTTTTTCACCATAGCCCTCTAAGGGCTTCCAAATATCCCTTTGCCAATTCCACAAGAACAGCCTTAGCGAAAGGCTTCTTGAAGGGAAAGATGTAACTCTGTGAGATGTATTAACAGAACACAGAGCAGTTCTTCAGAAAGCTTCTTTCCAGTTTTGAACGGAAGATATTTCCTTTTTCACCATAGCCCTCTATGGGCTTCCAAATATCCCTTTGCCAATTCCACAAGAACAGCCTTAGCGATGGGCTTCTTGAAATGAAAGATGTAACTCTGTGAGATGAATTAACAGAACACAGAGCAGTTTCTCAGAAAGCTTCTTTCCAGCTTTGAACGGAAGATATTTCCTTTTTCACCATAGCCCTCTATGGGCTCCCAAATATCCCTTTGCCAATTCCACAAGAACAGCCTTAGCGAAAGGCTTCTTGAAGGGAAAGATGTAACTCTGTGAGATGAATTAACAGAACACAGAGCAGTTTCTCAGAAAGCTTCTTTCCAGTTTTGAAGGGAAGATATTTCCTTTTTCACCATAGCCCTCTATGGGCTTCCAAATATCCCTTTGCCAATTCCACAGGAACAGCCTTAGCGGAAGGCTTCTTGAAGGCAAAGATGTAACTCTGTGAGATGAATTAAAAGAACACAGAGCAGTTTCTCAGAAAGCTTCTTTCAAGTTTTGAGCGGAAGATATTTCCTTTTTCACCACAGCCCTCTATGGGCTTCCAAATATCCCTTTGCCAATTCCACAAGAACAGATTTAGTGAAAGGCTTCTTGAAGGGAAAGATGTAACTCTCAGATGAATTAACAGAACACAGAGCAGTTTCTCAGAAAGCTTCTTTCCAGTTTTGAACGGAAGATATTTCCTTTTTCACCCTATCCCTCTATGGGCTTCCAAATATCCCTTTGCCAATTCCACAAGAACAGCCTTAGCGATAGGCTTCTTGAAGGGAAAGATGTAACTCTGTGAGATGAATTAACAGAACACAGAGCAGTTCTTCAGAAAGCTTCATTCCAGTTTTGAACGGAAGATATTTCCTTTTTCACCATAGCCCTCTATGGGCTTCCAAATATCCCTTTGCCAATTCCACAAGAACAGCCTTAGCGAAAGGCTTCTTGAAGGGAAAGATGTAACTCTGTGAGATGAATTAAAAGAACACAGAGCAGTTTCTCAGAAAGCTTCTTTCAAGTTTTGAGCGGAAGATATTTCCTTTTTCACCATAGCCCTCTAAGGGCTTCCAAATATCCCTTTGCCAATTCCACAAGAACAGCCTTAGCGAAAGGCTTCTTGAAGGGAAAGATGTAACTCTGTGAGATGAATTAACAGAACACAGAGCAGTTTCTCAGAAAGCTTCTTTCCAGTTTTGAACGGAAGATATTTCCTTTTTCACCATAGCCCTCTATGGGCTTCCAAATATCCCTTTGCCAATTCCACAAGAACAGCCTTAGCGATAGGCTTCTTGAAGGAAAGATGTAACTCTGTGAGATGAATTAACAGAACACAGAGCAGTTTCTCAGAAAGCTTCTTTCCAGGTATGAACGGATGATATTTCCTTTTTCACCATAGCCCTCTATGGGCTTCCAAATATCCTTTGCCAATTCCACAGGAACAGCCTTAGCGAAAGGCTTCTTGAAGGCAAAGATGTAACTCTGTGAGATGAGTTAAAAGAACACAGAGCAGTTCTTCAGAAAGCTTTTTCCAGTTTTGAAGGAAGATATTTCCTTTTCACCATAGCCCTCTAAGGGCTTCCAAATATCTCTTTGCCAATTCCACAAGAACAGCCTTAGCGATGGGCTTCTTGAAAAGAAAGATGTAACTGTGAGATGAATTAGCAGAACACAGAGCAGTTTCTCAGAAAGCATCTTTCCAGTTTTGAAGGAAGATATTTCCTTTTCACCATAGCCTCTATGGGCTTCCAAATATCCTTGCCAATTCCACAAGAACAGCCTTAGCGAAAGGCTTTGAAGGAAAGATGTAACTCTGTGAGATGAATTAGCAGAACACAGAGCATTTCTTCAGAAAGCTTCTTCCAGTTTTGAACGGAAGATATTTTTTTCACCATAGCCTCTATGGGCTTCCAAATATCCTTGCCAATTCCACAGGAACAGCCTTAGCGAAAGGCTTTGAAGGAAGATATTTCCTTTTCACCATAGCCCTATGGGCTTCCAAATATCCTTGCCAATTCCACAGGAACAGCCTTAGCGGAAGGCTTCTTGAAGGAAAGATGTAACACTGTGAGATGAATTAAAGAACA
>JAKFHT010001204.1:0-34956 GCA_023783455.1 Erythrocebus patas
ATCTTCGTTAAAAACTGGAAAGAAGGTTTCTGAGAAACTGCATTGTGTTCTGTTAATTCATCTCACAGAGTTACAGCTTTCCCTTAAGGAAGCCTTCGCTAAGGCTGTTCTTGTGGAATTCGCAAAGTGATATTTAGAAGCCCATAGAGGGCTATGGTGAAAAAGGAAATATCTTCCGTTAAAAACTGGAAAGAAGGTTTCTGAGAAACTGCTTTGTGTTCTGTTAATTCATCTCACAGAGTTACAGGTTTCCCTTCAAGAAGCCTTTCGCTAAGGCTGTTCTTGTGGAATTGGCAAAGGTATATTTGGAAGCCCATAGAGGGCTATGGTGAAAAAGGAAATATCTTCTGTAAAAAACTGGAAAGAATCTTTCTGAGAAACTGCTTTGTGTTCTGTTAATTCATCTCACAGAGTTACATCTTTCCCTTCAAGAAGCCTTTCGCTGAGACTGTTCTTGTGGAATTGGCAAAGTGATATTTGGAAGCCCATAGAGGGCTATGGTGAAAAAGGAAATATCTTCCGTTAAAAACTGGAAAGAAGCTTTCTGAGAAACTGCTTTGTGTTCTGTTAATTCATCTCACAGTGTTACAGCTTTTCCTTCAAGAAGTCTTTCGCTAAGCCTGTTCTTGTGGAATTGGCAAAGTGATATTTGGAAGCCCTTAGATGGCTATGGTGAAAAAGAAATATCTTCCGTTAAAAACTGGAAACAAGCTTTCTGAGAAACTGCTTTGTGTTCTGTTCATTCATCTCTCAGAGTTACATCTTTCCCTTCAAGAAGCCTTTCGCTAAGTCTGTTCTTGTGGAATTGGCAAAGTGATATTTGGAAGCCAATAGTGGGCTCTGGTGAAAAAGGAAATATCTTCCGTTAAAAACTGGAAAGAAGCTTTCAGAGAAACTGCTTTGTGTTCTGTTAATTCATCTCACAGAGTTACATCTTTCCCTCAAAAAGCCTTTTGCTAAGACTGTTCTCGTGGAATTTGCAAAGTGATATTTGGAAACCCATAGAGGTCTACGGTGAAAAAGGAAATATCTTCCGTTAAAAACTGGAAAGAATATTTCTGAGAAACTGGTTTGTGTTCTGTTAATTCATCTCACAGAGTTACAGCTTTTCCTTCAGGAAGCCTTCGCTAAGGCTGTTCTTGTGGAATTGGCAAAGTGATATTTAGAAGCCCATAGAGGTCTAAGGTGAAAAAGGAAATATCTTTCGTTAAAAACTGGAAAGAAGCTTTCTGAGAAACTGCTTTGTGTTCTGTTAATTCATCTCACAGAGTTACATCATTCCCTTCAAGAAGCCTTTCGCCTATGAGTGAGAACATGCGGTGTTTGGTTTTCTGTTCTTGTGATAGTTTGCTAAGAATGATGGTTTCCAGCTGCATCCATGTCCCTACAAAGGACGCAAAGTCATCCATTTTTATGGCTGCATAGTATTCCATGGTGTATATGTGCCACATTTTCTGGGGGGAGGGTGGAGGGATTGCATTGGGAGTTATACCTTATGTAAATGACGGGTTGATGGGTGCAGCACACCAACATTGCACAAGTATACATATGTAGCAAACCTGCACATTGTGCACATGTACCCTACAACTTGAAGTTTAATAATAATAAATAAATTAAAAAAAAAAGAAGCCTTTCGCTAAGGCTGTTCTTGTGGAATTGGGAATGTGATATTTGGAAGCCATTAGAGGGCTATAGTGAAAAAGAAATATCTTCCGTTAAAAACTGGAAAGAAGCATTCTGAGAAACTGCTTTGTGTTCTGCTAATTCATCTCACAGAGTTACACATTTTCCCCTCAAGAAGCCTTTCCCTAAGACTGTTCTTGTGGAATTTGCTAAGTGATATTTGGAATCCCATAAAGGGCTATGGTGAAAAAGGATATATCTTCCGTTAAAAACTGGAAAGAAGCTTTGTGAGAAACTGCTTTGTGTTCTGTTCATTCATCTCACAGAGTTACATCTTTCCCTTCATGAAGCCTTTCGATAAGACTGTTCTTGTGGAATTGGCAAAGTGATATTTGGAAGCCCAGAGAGGGCTATGGTGAAAAAGGAAATATCTTCCGTTAAAAACTGGAAAGAAGCTTTCTGAGAAACTGCTTTGTGTTCTGTTAATTCATCTCACAGAGTTACAGCTTTCCCCTCAAAAAGGCTTGCGGTAAGGATGTTCTTGTGGAATTGGCAAAGTGATATTTGGAAGCCCATAGAGGGCTATGGTGAAAAAGGAAATATCTTCCGTTAAACACTGGAAAGAAGGTTTCTGAGAAACTGCTTTGTTTTCTGATAATTCATCTCACAGAGTTACAGCTTGTCCCTCAAAAAGCCTTTCGCTAAGTCTGTTCTTGTGGAATTGTCAAAGTGATATTTGGAAGCCCATAGAGGGCTATGGTGAAAAAGGAAATATCTTCCGTTAAAAACTGGAAAGAAGCTTTCTGAGGAACTGCTTTGTGTTCTGATAATTCATCTCACAGAGTTACAGCTTTCCCCTCAAAAAACCTTTCGCTGAGTCTCTTCTTGCGGAACTGGCAAAGTTCTATTTGGAAGCCCATAGTGGGCTATGGTGAAAAAGGAAATATCTTCCGTTAAAAACTGGAAAGAAGCTTTCTGAGGAACTGCTTTGTGTTCTGATAATTCATCTCAGTGAGTTACAGCTTTCCCCTCAAAAAGGCTTGCGCTAAGACTGTTCCTGTGGAATTGGCAAAGTGATATTTGGAAGCCCTTAGAGGGCTATGGTGAAAAAGGAAATATCTTCAGTTAAGAACTAGAAAGAAGCTTTCTGAGAAACTGCTTTGTGTTCTGTTAATTCATCTCACAGAGTTACATCTTTCCCCTCAAGAAGCCTTTCGCTAAGGCTCTTCTTGTGGCATTGGCAAAGGGATATTTGGAAGCCCATAGAGGGCTATGGTGAAAAAGGAAATATCTTCCGTAAAAAACTGGAAAGAAGCTTTCTGAGAAACTGCTTTGTGTTCTGTTAATTCATCTCACAGAGTTACATCTTTCCCCTCAAGAAGCCTTTCGCTAAGGCTCTTCTTGTGGCATTGGCAAAGGGATATTTGGAAGCCCATAGAGGGCTATGGTGAAAAGGAAATATCTTCCGTAAAAACTGGAAAGAAGCTTTCTGAGAAACTGCTTGTGTTCTGTTCATTCATCTCACAGAGTTACATCTTTGCCTTCAAGAAGCCTTTTGCTAAGGCTATTCTTGTGGAATTGGCAAAGTGATATTTGGAAGCCCAGAGAGGGCTACTGTGAAAGAGAAATATCTTCCGTTAAAAACTGGAAAGAAGCTTTCTGAGAAACTGCTTTGTGTTCTGTTAATGCATCTCACAGAGTTACATCTTTCCCTCAAAAGCCTTTCGCTAAGGCTCTTCTTGTGGAATTGGGAAAGTGATATTTGGAAGCCCATAGAGGGCTATGGTGAAAAAGGAAATATCTTCCGTAAAAAACTGGAAAGAAGCTTTCTGAGAAACTGCTTTGTGTTCTGTTAATTCATCTCACAGAGTTACATCTTTCCCTTTAAGAAGCCTTTCGCGAAGGCTGCTCTTGTGGAATTGGCAAAGTGATATTTGGAAGCCCATAGAGGCTATGGTGAAAAACGAAATATCTTCCGTTAAAAACTGGAAAGAAGCTTTCTGAGAAACTGCTTTGTGTTCTGTTAATTCATCTCACAGAGTTACAGCTTTCACCTCAAAAAGCCTGGCGCTAAGGCTGATCTTGTGGAATTGGGAAAGTGATATTTGGAAGCCATAGAGGGCTGTGGTGAAAATGGAAATATCTCCGTTAAACACTGGAAAGAAGCTTTCTGAGAAACTGCTTAGTGTTCTGATAATTCATCTCACAGAGTTACAGTTTTTCCCTCAAGAAGCCTTTCGCTAAGGCTGTTCTTGTGGAATTGGCAAAGTGATATTTGGAAGCCCAGAGAGTGCTATGTTGAAAAAGGAAATATCTTCCGTTAAAAACTGGAAAGAAGCTTTCTGAGAAACTGCTTTTTTTCTGTTAATTCATCTCACAGAGATACAGCTTGTCCCTCAAAAAGCCTTCGCTAAGTCTCTTCTTGCGGAACTGGCATAGTGATATTTGGAAGCCCATAGAGGGCTATGGTGAAAAAGGAAATATCTTCCGTTAAAAACTGCAAAAAAAGCTTTCTGAGAAACTGCTTTGTGTTCTGTTCATTCATCTCACAGAGTTACATCTTTCCCTTCTAGAAGCCTTTCGCTAAGCCTGTTCTTGTGGAATTTGCTAAGTGTTATTTGGAAGCCCATAGAGGGCTATGGTGAAAAAGGAAATATCTTCCGTTAAAAACTGGAAAGAAGCTTTCTGAGGAACTGCTTTGTGTTCTGATAATTCATCTCAGTGAGTTACAGCTTTCCCCTCAAAAAGGCTTGCGCTAAGACTGTTCCTGTGGAATTGGCAAAGTGATATTTGGAAGGCCTTAGAGGGCTACGGTGAAAAAGGAAATATCTTCCGTTATAAACTGGAAAGAAGCTTTCTGAGAAACTGCTTTGTGTTCTGTTCGTTCATCTCTGAGAGTTACAGCATTCCCTTCAAGAAGTCTTATCGCTAATGCTGTTCTTGTGGAATTGGCAAAGTGATATTTGGAAGCCCGTAGAGGGCTATGGTGAAAAAGGAAATATCTTCCGTTAAAAACTGGAAAGAAGCTTTCTGAGAAACTGCTTTGTGTTCTGTTAATTCATCTCACAGAGTTACAGCTTTCCCCTCAAAAAGGCTTGCGCTAAGGCTGTTCTTGTGGAATTGGCAAGGTGATATTTGGAAGCCCATAGAGGGCTATGGTGAAAAAGGAAATATCTTCCGTTAAAAACTGGAAAGAAGCTTTCTGAGAAACTGCTTTGTGTTCTACTAATTCATCTCACAGAGTTACAGCTTTCCTTCAAGAAGTCTTATCGCTAATGCTGTTCTTGTGGAATTGGCAAAGTGATATTTGGAAGCCCGTAGAGGGCTATGGTGAAAAAGGAAATATCTTCCGTTAAAAACTGGAAAGAAGCTTTCTGAGAAACTGCTTTGTGTTCTGTTAATTCATCTCACAGAGTTACAGCTTTCCCCTCAATAAGGCTTGCGCTAAGGCTGTTCTTGTGGAATTGGCAAGGTGATATTTGGAAGCCCATAGAGGGCTATGGTGAAAAAGGAAATATCTTCCGTTAGAAACTGGAAAGAAGCTTTCTGAGAAACTGCTTTGTGTTCTACTAATTCATCTCACAGAGTTACAGCTTTCCTCTCAAGAAGCCTTTGTCTAAGAGTGTTCTTGTGGAATTTGAAAGTGATATTTGAAAGTCCATAGAGGGCTGTGGTGAAAAAGGAAATATCTTCCGTTAAACACTGGAAAGAAGCTTTCTGAGAAACTGCTTTGTGTTCTGTTAATTCATCTCACAGAGTTACATCTTTCCCTTCAAGAAGCCTTTCGCTAAGGCTGTTCTTGTGGCATTGGCAAAGTGATATTTGGAAGCCCATAGAGGGCTACGGTGAAAAGGAAATATCTTCCGTGAAAAACTGGAAAGAAGCTTTCTGAGAAACTGGTTTGTGTTCTGTTAATTCATCTCACAGAGTTACAGCTTTCCCTTCAGGAAGCCTTTGTCTAAGACTGTTCTTGTGGAATTGGCAAAGTGATATTTGAAGCCCATAGAGGCTATGGTGAAAAGGAAATATCTTCCGTTAAAAACTGGAAAGAAGGTTTCTGAGAAACTGCTTTGTGTTCTGTTAATTCATCTCACAGAGTTACATCTTTCCTTCAAGAAGCCTTCGCTAAGTCTGTTCTTGTGGAATTGGCAAAGTGATATTTGGAAGCCCATAGAGGGCTATGGTGAAAAGGAAATATCTTCCGTTAAAAACTGGAAAGAAGCTTTCTGAGAAACTGCTTTGTGTTCTGTTAATTCATCTCACAGAGTTACAGCTTTCCTTCAAGAAGCCTTTCGCTAAGGCTGTTCTTGTGGAATTGGCAAGTGATATTTGGAAGCCCATAGAGGGCTATGGTGAAAAGGAAATATCTTCCGTTAAAAACTGGAAAGAAGCTTTCTGAGAAACTGCTTAGTGTTCTGTTCATTCATCTCACAGAGTTACATCTTTCCCTTCAAGAAGCCTTCGCTAAGGCTGTTCTTGTGGAATTGGCAAAGTGACATTTGGAAGCCCATAGAGTGCTATGGTGTAAAAGGAAATATCTTCCGTTAAAAACTGGAAAGAAGCTTTCTGAGAAACTGCATTGTGTTCTGTTAATTCATCTCACAGAGTTACAGCTTTCCCCTCAAGAAGCCTTTCGCTAAGACTGTTCTTGTGGAATTTGCAAAGTGATATTTGGAAGCCCATAGAGGGATATGGTGAAAAAGGAAATATCTTCCGTTAAAAACTGGAAAGAAGCTTTCTGAGAAACTGCTTTGTGTTCTGTTAATTAATCTCACAGAGTCACAGCTTTCCCTCAAAAACCTTTCGCTAAGACTGTTCTTGTGGTATTGGCAAAGTGATATTTGGAATCAAATAGAGGGCCATGGTGAAAAAGGAAGTATCTTCCGTTAATTACTGGAAAGATGCTTTCGGAGAAACTGCTTTGTGTTCTGTTAATTCATCTCACAGAGTTACAGCTTTCCCCTCAAGAAGCCTTTGTCTAAGATTGTTCTTGTGGAATTGGCAAAGTGATATTTGGAAGCCCATAGAGGGCTATTGTGAAAAAGGAAATATCTTCCGTTAAAAACTGGAAAGAAGCTTTCTGAGAAACTGCTTTGTGTTGTGTTAATTCATCTCACAGAGTTACATCTTTCCCTTCAAGAAGCCTTTCGCTAACGCTGTTCTTGTGGCATTGGCAAAATGATATTTGGAAGCCCATAGAGGGCTATGGTGGAAAAGGAAATATCTTCCGTTAAACACTGAAAATTAGCTTTATGAGAAACTGCTTTGTGTTCTGTTAATTCATCTCACAGAGTTACATCTTTCCCTTCTGGAAGCCTTTCGCTAAGGTTGTTATTGTGGAATTGGCAAAGTGATATTTGGAAGCCATAGAGGGCTATGGTGAAAAAGGAAATATCTTCCGTTAAAAACTGGAAAGAAGCTTTCTGAGAAACTGCTTTGTGTTCTGTTAATTTATCTCACAGAGTTACAGCTTTCCCTCAAAAGGCCTTTCTCTAAGACTGTTCTTGTGGAATTGGCAAAGTAATATTTGGAATCCCATAGAGGGCTATGGTGAAAAAGGAAATATCTTCCGTTAAATACTGGAAAGAAGCTTTCAGAGAAACTGCTTTGTGTTCTGTTAATTCATCTCACAGAGTTACAGCTTTCCCCTCAAGAAGCCTTTGTCTAAGACTGTTCTTGTGGAATTTGCAAAGTGATATTTGAAAGTCCACAGAGGGCTGTGGTGAAAAAGGAAATATCTTCCGTTAAAAACTGGAAAGAAGCTTTCTGAGAAACTGCTTTGTGTTCTGTTCATTCATCTCACAGAGTTACATCTTTCCCTTCAAGAAGCCTTTCGCTAAGGATCTTCATTATTTATTTATTTATTTATTTATTTATTTATTTATTTATTATTATTAAACTTCAAGTTGTAGGGTACATGTGTACAATGTGCAGGTTTGCTACATATGTATACTTGTGCCATGTTGGTGTTCTTGTGGCATTGGCAAAGTGATATTTGGAGGCCTCTAGAGGGCTATGGTGAAAAAGGAAATATCTTCCGTTAAACACTGGAAAGAAGCTTTCTGAGAAACTGCTTTCTGTTCTGTTAATTCATCTTACAGAGTTACATCTTTCCCTACAGAAGCCTTTCGCTAAGGCTGTTCTTGTGGAATTGGCAAAGTGATATTTGGAAGCCCATAGAGGGCTATGGTGAAAAAGGAAATATCTTCCGTTAAAAACTGGAGAGAAGCTTTCTGAGGAACTGCTTTGTGTTCTGTTAGTTCATCTCACAGAGTTACATCTTTCCCTTCAAGAAGCCTTTCGCTAAGGCTCTTCTTGTGGAATTTGCAAAGTGATATTTGGAAGCCATAGAGGGCTATGGTGAAAAGGAAATATCTTCCGTTAAAAACTGGAAAGAAGCTTGAGAAACTGCTTTGTGTTCTGTTCATTCATCTCACAGAGTTACATCTTTCCTTCAAGAAGCCTTTCGCTAAGGATCTTCATTATTTATTTATTTATTTATTTATTTATTTATTTATTTATTTATTTATTTATTTATTTATTTATTTATTTATTTATTTATTTATTTATTTATTTATTTATTTATTTATTTATTTATTTATTTATTTATTTATTTATTTATTTATTTATTTATTTATTTATTTATTTATTTATTTATTTATTTATTTATTTATTTATTTATTTATTTATTTATTTATTTATTTATTTATTTATTTATTTATTTATTTATTTATTTATTTATTTATTTATTTATTTATTTATTTATTTATTTATTTATTTATTTATTTATTTATTTATTTATTTATTTATTTATTTATTTATTTATTTATTTATTTATTTATTTATTTATTTATTTATTTATTTATTTATTTATTTATTTATTTATTTATTTATTTATTTATTTATTTATTTATTTATTTATTTATTTATTTATTTATTTATTTATTTATTTATTTATTTATTTATTTATTTATTTATTTATTTATTTATTTATTTATTTATTTATTTATTTATTTATTTATTTATTTATTTATTTATTTATTTATTTATTTATTTATTTATTTATTTATTTATTTATTTATTTATTTATTTATTTATTTATTTATTTATTTATTTATTTATTTATTTATTTATTTATTTATTTATTTATTTATTTATTTATTTATTTATTTATTTATTTATTTATTTATTTATTTATTTATTTATTTATTTATTTATTTATTTATTTATTTATTTATTTATTTATTTATTTATTTATTTATTTATTTATTTATTTATTTATTTATTTATTTATTTATTTATTTATTTATTTATTTATTTATTTATTTATTTATTTATTTATTTATTTATTTATTTATTTATTTATTTATTTATTTATTTATTTATTTATTTATTTATTTATTTATTTATTTATTTATTTATTTATTTATTTATTTATTTATTTATTTATTTATTTATTTATTTATTTATTTATTTATTTATTTATTTATTTATTTATTTATTTATTTATTTATTTATTTATTTATTTATTTATTTATTTATTTATTTATTTATTTATTTATTTATTTATTTATTTATTTATTTATTTATTTATTTATTTATTTATTTATTTATTTATTTATTTATTTATTTATTTATTTATTTATTTATTTATTTATTTATTTATTTATTTATTTATTTATTTATTTATTTATTTATTTATTTATTTATTTATTTATTTATTTATTTATTTATTTATTTATTTATTTATTTATTTATTTATTTATTTATTTATTTATTTATTTATTTATTTATTTATTTATTTATTTATTTATTTATTTATTTATTTATTTATTTATTTATTTATTTATTTATTTATTTATTTATTTATTTATTTATTTATTTATTTATTTATTTATTTATTTATTTATTTATTTATTTATTTATTTATTTATTTATTTATTTATTTATTTATTTATTTATTTATTTATTTATTTATTTATTTATTTATTTATTTATTTATTTATTTATTTATTTATTTATTTATTTATTTATTTATTTATTTATTTATTTATTTATTTATTTATTTATTTATTTATTTATTTATTTATTTATTTATTTATTTATTTATTTATTTATTTATTTATTTATTTATTTATTTATTTATTTATTTATTTATTTATTTATTTATTTATTTATTTATTTATTTATTTATTTATTTATTTATTTATTTATTTATTTATTTATTTGGAAGCCCATAGAGGGCTATGGTGAAAAGGAAATATCTTCCGTTAAAAACTGGAAAGAAGCTTTCTGAGAAACTGCTTTGTGTTCTGTGAATTCATCTCACAGAGTTACAGCTTTCCTCAAGAAGCCTTTGCTAAGGCTGTTCTTGTGGAATTGGCAAAGTGATATTTGGAAGCCCATAGAGGGCTATGGTGAAAAAGGAAATATCTTCCTTAAAAACTGGAAAGAAGCTTTCTGAGAAACTGCTTTGTGTTCTGTTAATTCATCTCACACAGTTACATCTTCCCTCCAAGAAGACTTTCGCTAAGGCTGTTCTTGTGGAATTGGCAAAGTGATATTTGGAAGCCCATAGAGGGCTACGGTGAAAAAGGAAATATCTTCCGTTAAAAACTGGAAAGAAGCTTTCTGAGAAACTGCTTTGTGTTCTGTTAATTCATCTCACAGAGTTACAGCTTTCCTCAAGAAGCCTTCGCTAAGGCTGTTCTTGTGGAATTGGCAAAGTGATATTTGGAAGCCCATAGAGGGCTATGGTGAAAAAGGAAATATCTTCCGTTAAAAACTGCAAAGAAGCTTTCTGAGAAACTGCTTTGTGTTCTGTTAATTCATCTCACAGAGTTACACCTTTCCCTTCAAGAAGCCTTTCGCTAAGGCAGTTCTTGTGGCATAGGCAAAGTGATATTTGGAAGCCCATAGAGGGCTATGGTGAAAAAGGAAATATCTTCCGTTAAACACTGGAAAGAAGCTTTCTGAGAAACTGCTTTGTGTTTTGTTAATTCATCTCACAGTTACAGCTTTTCCTCAAAAAGCCTTTCGCTAAGGCTGTTCTTGTGGAATTGGCAAAGTGATATTTGGAAGCCCATAGAGGGCTATGGTGAAAAGGAAATATCTTCCGTTAAACACTGGAAAGAAGCTTTCTGAGAAACTGCTTTGTGTTCTGTTAATTCATCTCACAGTTACAGCTTTCCTTCAAGAAGCCTTTTGCTAAGTCTCTTCTTGTGGAATTTGCAAAGTGATATTTGGAAGCCCATAGAGGGCTATGGTGAAAAAGGAAATATCTTCCGTTAAAAACTGGAAAGAAGCTTTCTGAGAAACTGCTTTGTGTTCTGTGAATTCATCTCACAGAGTTACAGCTTTCCCTTCAAGAAGCCTTTCGCTAAGGCTGTTCTTCTGGAATTGGCAAAGTGAAATTTGGAAGCCCATAGAGGGCTTTGGTGGAAAAGGAAATATCTTCCGTTAAACACTGGAAAGAAACTTTCTGAGAAACTGCTTTGTGTTCTGTTAATTCATCTCACAGAGTTACAGCTTTGCCCTCAAGAAGCCTTTCGCTAAGGCTCTTCTTGTGGAATTGGCAAAGTGATATTTGGAAGCCCATAGAGGGCTTTGGTGGAAAAGGAAATATCTTCCGTTAAACACTGGAAAGAAACTTTCTGAGAAACTGCTTTGTGTTCTGGTAATTCATCTCACAGAGTTACAGCGTTCCCCTCAAGAAGCCTTTCTCTGAGACTGTTCTTGTGGAATTTGCAAAGTGATATTTGGAAGCCCATAGAGGGCTATTTTGAAAAGGAAATATCTTCCGTTAAAAACTGGAAAGAAGCTTTCTGAGAAACTGCTTTGTGTTCTGTGAATTCATCTCACAGAGTTACAGCTTTTCCCTCAAGAAGCTTTTCGCTAAGGCTTTTCTTGTGGAATTGGCAAAGTGATATTTGGAAGCCCATAGAGGGCTATGGTGAAAAAGGAAATATCTTGCGTTAAACACTGGAAAGAAGCTTTCTGAGAAACTGCTTTGTGTTCTGTTAATTCATCTCACACAGTTACATCTTACCCTCCAAGAAGACTTTCGCTAAGGCTGTTCTTGTGGAATTGGCAATGTGATATTTGGAAGCCCATAGAGGACTACGGTGAAAAAGGAAATACCTTGCGTTAAAAACTGGAAAGAAGCTTTCTGAGAAACTGCTTTGTGTTCTGTTAATTCATCTCACAGAGTTACAGCTTTCACTTCAAGAAGCCTTTCGCTAAGGCTGTTCTTGTGGAATTGGCAAAGTGATATTTGGAAGCCCATAGAGGGCTATGGTGAAAAAGAAATATCTTCCGTTAAAACTGGAAAGAAGCTTTCTGAGAAACTGCTTTGTGTTCTGTTAATTCATCTCACAGAGTTACAGCTTTCCCTCAAGAAGCCTTTCGCTAAGGCTGTTCTTGTGGAATTGGCAAAGTGATATTTGGAAGCCCATAGAGGGCTATGGTGAAAAGGAAATATCTTCCGTTAAAACTGCAAAGAAGCTTTCTGAGAAACTGCTTTGTGTTCTGTTAATTCATCTCACAGAGTTACAGCTTTCCTTCAAAAGCCTTTCGCTAAGGCTGTTCTTGTGGAATTGGCAAACTGATATTTGGAAGCCCATAGAGGGCTGTGGTGAAAAAGGAAGTATCTTCCGTTAAACACTGGAAAGAAGCTTTCTGAGAAACTGCTTTGTGTTCCTTTAATTCATCTCACAGGTTACAGCTTTCCCCTCAAAAAGGCTTGCACTAAGGCTGTTCTTGTGGAATTGGCAAAGTGATATTTGGAAGCCCATAGAGGGCTATGGTGAAAAAGGAAATATCTTCCGTTAAACACTGGAAAGAAGCTTTCTGAGAAACTGCTTTGTGTTCTGATAATTCATCTCAAAGAGTTACAGCTTTTCCTTCAAAAAGCCTTTCGCTAAGGCTGTTCTTGTGGAATTGGCAAAGTGATATTTGGAAGCCCATAGGGCTATGGTGAAAAGGAAATATCTTCCGTTAAAAACTGGAAAGAAGCTTTCTGAGAAACTGCTTTGTGTTCTGTTAATTCATCTCACAGAGTTACATCTTTCCTTCAAAAGCCTTTCGCTAAGGCTGTTCTTGTGGAATTGGCAAAGTGATATTTGGAAGCCCATAGAGGGCTATGGTGAAAAGGAAATATCTTCCGTTAAAAACTGGAAAGAAGCTTTCTGAGAAACTGCTTTGTGTTCTGTTAATTCATCTCACAGAGTTACACCTTTCCCCTCAAGAAGCCTTTCGCTACGGCTCTTCTTGTGGAATTGGCAAAGTGATATTTGGAAGCCCATAGTGGGCTATGGTGAAAAAGGAAATATCTTCCGTTAAACACTGGAAAGAAGCTTTCTGAGGAACTGCTTTGTGTTCTGGTAATTCATCTCACAGAGTTACACCTTTCCCTCAAGAAGCCTTTCGCTAAGGCTGTTCTTGTGGAATTTGCAAAGTGATATTTGGAAGCCCATAGAGGCTATGGTGAAAAAGGAAATATCTTCCGTTAAACACTGGAAAGAAGCTTTCTGAGGAACTGCTTTGTGTTCTGGTAATTCATCTCACAGAGTTACATCTTTCCCTTCAAGAAGCCTTTCGCTAAGGCTGTTCTTGTTTAATTGGCAAAGTGACATTTGGAAGCCTATAGAGGGCTATGGTGAAAAAGAAATATCTTATTTTAAAAACTGGAAAGAAACTTTCTTAGAAACTGCTTTGTGTTCTGGTAATTCATCTCACAGAGTTATAGCTTTCCCCTCAAGAAGCCTTTGTCTAAGAGTGTTCTTGTGGAATTTGCAAAGTGATATTTGGAAGCCCATAGAGGGCTATGGTGAAAAGGAAATATCTTCCGTTAAAAACTGGAAAGAAACTTTCTTAGAAACTGCTTTGTGTTCTGGTAATTCATCTCACAGAGTTATAGCTTTCCCCTCAAGAAGCCTTTGTCTAAGAGTGTTCTTGTGGAATTTGCAAAGTGATATTTGGAAGCCCATGGAGGGCTATGGTGAAAAAGGAAATATCTTCCGTTAAGAACTGCAAAGAAGCTTGATGAGAAACTGCTTTGTGTTCTGTTACTTCATCTCACAGAGTTACATCTTTCCTTCAAGAAGCCTTTCGCTAAGGCTGTTCTTGTGGAATTGGCAAAGTGATATTTGGAAGCCCATAGAGGGGTATGGTGAAAAAGGAAATATCTTCCGTTAAACATTGGAAAGAAGCTGTCTGAGAAACTGGTTTGTGTTCTTTTCATTCATCTCAAAGAGTTACATCTTTCCTTCAAGAAGCCTTTCGCTAAGGCTGTTCTTGTGGAATTGGCAAAGTGATATTTGGAAGCCCATAGAGGGCTACGGTGAAAAAGGAAATATCTTCCTTTAAACACTAGAAAGAAGCTTTCTGAGAAACTGCTTTCTGTTCTGTTAATTCATCTCACAGAGTTACATTTTTCGTTCAAGAAGCCTTTCGCTATGGGTGTTCTTGTGGAATTGGCAAAGTGATATTTGGAAGCCCATAGAGGGCTATGGTGAAAAAGGAAATATCTTCCGTTAAACACAGGAAAGAGTCTTTCTGAAAAACTGTTTTGTGTTCTGATAATTCATCTCACAGAGTTATAGCTTTTCCCTCAAGAAGCCTTTCGCTAAGGCTGTTCTTGTGGAATTACAAAGTGATATTTGGAAGCCCATAGAGGGCTATGGTGAAAAAGGAAATAAGTTCCGTTAAAAACTGGAAAGAAGCTTGAGAAACTGCTTTGTGTTCTGTTCATTCATCTCACAGAGTTACATCTTTCCTTCAAGAAGCCTTTCGCTAAGGCTGTTCTTGTGGAATTTGCAAAGTGATATTTGGAAGCCCTTAGAGGGCTATGGTGAAAAAGGAAATAAGTTCCGTTAAAAACTGGAAGAAGCTTTCTGAGAAACTGCTTTGTGTTCTGTTAATTCATCTCACAGAGTTACAGCTTTCCCGTCAAGAAGCCTTTCGCTAAAGCTTTTCTTGTGGAATTGGCAAAGTGATATTTGGAAGCCCTTAGAGGGCTATCGTGAAAAACAAATATCTTCCGTTAAAAACTGGAAAGAAGCTTGAGAAACTGCTTTGTGTTCTGTTAATTCATCTCACAGTTACATCTTTCCTTCAAGAAGCCTTTCGCTAAGGCTGTTCTTGTGGAATTGGCAAAGTGATATTTGGAAGCCCATAGAGGGCTATGGTGAAAAGGAAATATCTTCCGTTAAAACTGGAAAGAAGCTTTCTGAGAAACTGCTTTGTGTTCTGTTAATTCATCTCACAGAGTTACAGCTTTCCTTCAAGAAGCCTTCGCTAAGGCTGTTCTTGTGGAATTGGCAAAGTGATATTTGGAAGCCCTTAGAGGGCTATGGTGAAAAGAAATATCTTCCGTTAAAAACTGGAAAGAAGCTTTCTGAGAAACTGCTTTGTGTTCTGTTAATTCATCTCACAGAGTTACATCTTTCCTTCAAGAAGCCTTCGCTAAGGCTGTTCTTGTGGAATTTGCAAAGTGATATTTGGAAGCCCATAGAGGCTATGGTGAAAAGGAAATATCTTCCGTTAAAAACTGGAAAGAAGCTTTCTGAGAAACTGCTTTGTGTTCTGTTAATTCATCTCACAGTTACATCTTTCCTTCAAGAAGCCTTTCGCTAAGACTGTTCTTGTGGAATTGGCAAAGTGATATTTGGAAGCCCATAGAGGGCTATGGTGAAAAGGAAATATCTTCCGTTAAAAACTGGAAAGAAGCTTTCTGAGAAACTGCTTTCTGTTCTGTTAATTCATCTCACAGAGTTACAGCTTTCCTCAAGAAGCCTTTCGCTAAGGCTGTTCTTGTGGAATTTGCAAAGTGATATTTGGAAGCCCTTAGAGGGCTATGGTGAAAAGGAAATATCTTCCGTTAAAAACTGGAAAGAAGCTTTCTGAGAAACTGCTTTGTGTTCTGTTAATTCATCTCACAGAGTTACATCTTTCCTTCAAGAAGCCTTTCGCTAAGGCTGTTCTTGTGGAATTGGCAAAGTGATATTTGGAAGCCCATAGAGGCTATGGTGAAAAGGAAATATCTTCCGTTAAAAATTGGAAAGAAGCTTTCTGAGGAACTGCTTTGTGTTCTGATAATTCATCTCACAGAGTTACAGCTTTCCCCTCAAAAAACCTTTCGCTGAGTCTCTTCTTGCGGAACTGGCAAAGTTCTATTTGGAAGCCCATAGTGGGCTATGGTGAAAAAGGAAATATCTTCCGTTAAAAACTGCAAAAAAAGCTTTCTGAGAAACTGCTTTGTGTTCTGTTAATGCATCTCACAGAGTTACAGCAATCCCTTCAGGAAGCCTTCGCTAAAGCTGTTCTTGTGGAATTGGCAAAGTGATATTTGGAAGCCCTTAGAGGGCTATGGTGAAAAAGGAAATATCTTCCGTTAAAAACTGGAAAGAAGGTTTCTGAGAAACTGCTTTGTGTTCTGTTCATTCATCTCTGAGAGTTACAGCATTCCCTTCAAGAAGCCTTATCGCTAATGCTGTTCTTGTGGAATTGGCAAAGTGATATTTGGAAGCCCGTAGAGGGCTATGGTGAAAAAGGAAATATCTTCCGTTAAAAACTGGAAAGAAGCTTTCTGAGAAACTGCTTTGTGTTCTGTTAATTCATCTCACAGAGTTACAGCTTTCCCTCAAAAGCCTTTCGCTAAGGCTGTTCTTGTGGAATTGGCAAGTGATATTTGGAAGCCCATAGAGGGCTATGGTGAAAAAGGAAATATCTTCCGTTAAAAACTGGAAAGAAGCTTTCTGAGAAACTGCTTTGTGTTCTATTAATTCATCTCACAGAGTTACAGCTTTCCCCTCAAGAAGCCTTTGTCTAAGACTGTTCTTGTGGAATTTGCAAAGTGATATTTGGAAGCCCATAGAGGGCTGTGGTGAAAAGGAAATATCTTCCGTTAAACACTGGAAAGAAGCTTTCTGAGAAACTGCTTTGTGTTCTGTTAATTCATCTCACAGAGTTACAGCTTTCCCTCAAGAAGCCTTTCGCTAAGGCTGTTCTTGTGGAATTGGCAAAGTGATATTTGGAAGCCCATAGAGGGCTATGGTGAAAAAAATATCTTCCGTTAAACACTGGAAAGAAGCTTTCTGAGAAACTGCTTTGGGTTCTGTTAATTCATCTCACAGAGTTACAGCTTTCCCCTCAAGAAGCCTTTCTCTAAGAGTGTTCTTGTGGAATTTTCAAAGTGATATTTGGAAGCCCATGGAGGGCTATGGTGAAAAAGGAAATATCTTGCGTTAAACACTGGAAAGAAGCTTTCTGAGAAACTGCTTTGTGTTCTGTTAATTCATCTCACAGAGTTACAGCTTTTCCCTCAAGAAGCTTTTCGCTAAGGCTGTTCTTGTGGAATTGGCAAAGTGATATTTGGAAGGCCATAGAGGGCTATGGTGAAAAAGGAAATATATTCCGATAAAAACTGGAAAGAAGCTTTCTGAGAAACTGCTTTGTGTTCTGTTAATTCATCTCACAGAGTTACAGCTTTCCCTTCAAAGCCTTTCGTTAAGTCTGTTCTTGTGGAATTGGCAAAGTGATATTTGGAAGCCCATAGAGGGCTATGGTGAAAAGGAAATATCTTCCGTTAAAAACTGGAAAGAAGCTTTCTGAGAACTGCTTTGTGTTCTGTTAATTCATCTCACAGGTTACAGCTTTCCTTCAAGAAGCCTTTCGCTAAGGCTGTTCTTGTGGAATTGGCAAAGTGATATTTGGAAGCCCATAGAGGGCTATGGTGAAAAGGAAATATCTTCCGTTAAACACTGGAAAGAAGCTTTCTGAGAAACTGCTTTGTGTTCTGTTAATTCATCTCACAGAGTTACAGCTTTCCCTCAAGAAGCCTTTCGCTAAGGCTGTTCTTGTGGAATTGGCAAAGTGATATTTGGAAGCCCATAGAGGGCTATGGTGAAAAGAAATATCTTCCGTTAAAAACTGGAAAGAAGCTTTCTGAGAAACTGCTTTGTGTTCTGTTAATTCATCTCACAGTTACAGCTTTCCCTCAAAAGCCTTTCGCTAAGACTGTTCTTGTGGAATTGGCAAAGTGATATTTGGAAGCCCATAGAGGGCTATGGTGAAAAGGAAATATCTTCCGTTAAAAACTGGAAAGAAGCTTTCTGAGAAACTGCTTTGTGTTCTGTTAATTCATCTCACAGAGTTACAGCTTTCCTTCAAGAAGCCTTTCGCTAAGGCTCTTCTTGTGGAATTGGCAAAGTGATATTTGGAAGCCCATAGAGGGCTATGGTGAAAAAGGAAATATCTTCCGTTAAACACTGGAAAGAAGCTTTCTGAGGAACTGCTTTGTGTTCTGGTAATTCATCTCACAGAGTTACATCTTTCCCTTCAAGAAGCCTTTCGCTAAGGCTGTTCTTGTGGAATTGGCAAAGTGATATTTGGAAGCCCATAGAGGGCTATGGTGAAAAGGAAATATCTTCCGTTAAAAACTGGAAAGAAGCTTTCTGAGAAACTGCTTTGTGTTCTGTTAATTAATCTCACAGAGTTACAGCTTTCCCTCAAAAAGCCTTTCGCTAAGACTGTTCTTGTGGAATTGGCAAAGTGATATTTGGAATCCCATAGAGGGCCATGGTGAAAAAGGAAATATCTTCCGTTAAATACTGGAAAGAAGCTTTCTGAGAAACTGCTTTGTGTTCTGTTAATTCATCTCACAGAGTTACAGCTTTCCCCTCAAGAAGCCTTTGTCTAAGACTGTTCTTGTGGAATTTGCAAAGTGATATTTGGAAGCCCATAGAGGGCTATGGTGAAAAAGGAAATATCTTCCGTTAAAAACTGGAAAGAAGCTTTCTGAGAAACTGCTTTGTGTTCTGTTCATTCATCTCACAGAGTTACATCTTTCCTTCAAGAAGCCTTCGCTAAGGATCTTCATTATTTATTTATTTATTTATTTATTTATTTATTTATTTATTTATTTATTTATTTATTTATTTATTTATTTATTTATTTATTTATTTATTTATTTATTTATTTATTTATTTATTTATTTATTTATTTATTTATTTATTTAAGCATTGGCAAAGTGATATTTGGAAGCCCATAGAGGGCTATGGTGAAAAGGAAATATCTTCCGTTAAAACTGGAAAGAAGCTTTCTGAGAAACTGCTTTGTGTTCTGTTAATTCATCTCACAGAGTTACAGCTTTCCTTCAAAGCCTTTCGCTAAGACTGTTCTTGTGGAATTTGCAAGGTGATATTTGGAAGCCCATAGAGGCTATGGTGAAAAAGGAAATATCTTCCGTTAAAACCTGGAAAGAAGCTTTGTGAGAAACTGCTTTGTGTTCTGTTAATTCATCTCACAGTTACATCTTTACCTTCAAGAAGCCTTTCGCTAAAGCTGTTCTTGTGGGATTGGCAAGGTGATATTTGGAAGCCCATAGAGGGCTATGGTGAAAAAGGAAATATCTTCCGTTAAAAACTGGAAAGAAGAGCTCTGAGAAACTGCTTTGTGTTCTGTTAATACATCTCACAGAGTTACAGCTTTCCGTCAAAAAGCTTTTCGCTAAGATTGTTCTTGTGGAATTGGCAAAGTGATATTTGGAATCCCATAGAGGGCCATGGTGAAAAAGGAAATATCTTCCGTTAAATAATGGAAAGAAGCTTTCGGAGAAACTGCTTTGTGTTCTGTTAATTCATCTCACAGAGGTACGGCTTTCCCCTCAAGAAGCCTTTGTCTAAGACGGTTCTTGTGGAATTTGCAAAGTGATATTTGGAAGCCCATAGAGGTCTATGGTGAAAAAGGAAATACCTTCCGTTAAAAACTGGAAAGAAGCTTTCTGAGAAACTGCTTTGTGTTGTGTTAATTCATATCACAGAGTTACATCTTTCCCTTCAAGAAGCCTTTCGCTCAGGCTGTTCTTGTGGTATTGGCAAAGTGATATTTGGGAGCACATAGAGGGCTATGGTGAAAAAGGAAATATCTTCCGTTAAACACTGAAAAGAAGCTTTCTGAGAAACTGCTTTCTGTTCTGTTAATTCATCTCACAGACTTACATCTTTCCCTTCAAGAAGCCTTTCACTAAGGCTGTTCTTGTGGAATTGGGAAAGTGATATTTGGAAGCCCATAGAGGGCTATGGTGAAAAAGGAAATATCTTCCGTTAAAAACTGTAAAGAAGCGCTTTGAGAAACTGCTTTGTGTTCTGTTAATTCATCTCACAGAGTTACAGCTTTCCCTCAAAAGCCTTTCGCTAAGGCTGTTCTTGTGGAATTGGCAAAGTGATATTTGGAAGCCCATATAGGGCTATGGGGAAAAAGGAAATATCTTCCGTTAAAAACTGGAAAGAATCTTTCTGTGAAACTGCTTTTTGTTCTCTTAATTCATCTCACAGAGTTATAGATTTTCCCTCAAGAAGCCTTTCGCTAAGGCTGTTCTTGTGGAATTTGCAAAGTGATATTTGGAAGCCCGTAGAGGGCTATGGTGAAAAAGGAAATATCTTCCGTTAAAAACAGGAAAGAAAGTTTCTGAGAAACTGCTTTGTGTTCTGTTAATTCATCTCACTGCTACATATTTACCTTCAAGAAGCCTTTCGCTAAGGCTGTTCTTGTGGGATTGGCAAGGTGATATATGAAAGCCTATAGAGGGCTATGGTGAAAAAGGGAATATCTTCCTTTAAACACTGGAAAGAAGCATTCTGAGAAACTGCTTTGTGTTCTGATAATTCATCTCACAGAGTTACAGCTTTTCCCTCAAAAAGCCTTTCGCTAAGGCTGTTCTTGTGGAATTTGCAAAGTGATATTTGGAAGCCCATAGAAGGCTATGGTGAAAAAGGAAATATCTTCCGTTAAAAACTGGAAAGAAGCTTTCTGAGAAACTGCTTTGTGTTCTGTTAATTCATCTCACAGAGTTACAGCTTTCCCTCAAAAAGCCTTTCGCTAAGACTGTTCTTGTGGAATTGGCAAAGTGATATTTGGAATCCCATAGTGGGCCATGGTGAAAAAGGAAATATCTTCCGTTAAATACTGGAAAGAAGCGTTCGGAGAAACTGCTTTGTTTTCTGTTAATTCATCTCACAGAGTTACAGCTTTCCCTCAAAAGCCTTTCGCTAAGACTGTTCTTGTGGAATTTGCAAAGTGATATTTGGAAGCCCATAGAGGTCTATGGTGAAAAGGAAATATCTTCCGTTAAAAACTGGAAAGAAGCTTTCTGAGAAACTGCTTTGTGTTCTGTTAATTCATCTCACAGAGTTACAGCTTTCCCCTCAAAAGCCTTTCGCTAAGGCTGTTCATGTTTCATTTGCAAAGTGATATTTGGAAGTCCATAGAGGGCTATGGTGAAAAAGGAAATATCTTCCGTTAAACACTGAAAAGTAGCTTTCTGAGAAACTGCTTTCTGTTCTGTTAATTCATCTCACAGAGTTCCAGCTTTCCCTTCAAGAAGCCTTTCGCTAATGCTGTTCTTGTGGAATTGGCAAAGTGATATTTGGAAGCCCGTAGAGGTCTATGGTGAAAAAGTAAATATCTTCCGTTAAACACTGGAAAGAAGCTTTCTGAGAAACTGCTTTGTGTTCTGTTAATTCATCTCAAAGAGTTACAGCTTTCCCCTCAAAAAGGCTTGCGCTAAGGCTGTTCTTGTGGAATTGGCAAAGTGATATTTGGAAGACCATGGAGGGCTATGGTGAAAAAGGAAATATCTTCCTTTAAACACTGGAAAGAAGCTTTCTGAGAAGCTGCTTAGTGTTCTGATAATTCATCTCACAGAGTTACAGCTTTTCCCTCAAAAAGCCTTTCACTAAGGCTGTTCTTGTGGAATTGGAAAGTGATATTTGGAAGCCCATAGAGGGCTATGGAGAAAAAGGAAATATCTTACGTTAAAAACTGGAAAGAAGCTTTCTGAGAAACCACTTTGTGTTCTGTTAATTCATCTCACAGTTACATCTTTACCTTCAAGAAGCCTTTCGCTAAGGCTGTTCTTGTTGGATTGGCAAGGTGATATTTGTAAGCCCATAGAGGGCTATGGTGAAAAAGGAAATATCTTCCGATAAAAACTGGAAAGAAGCTTGCTGAGAAACTGCTTTAGTTCTGTTAATTCATCTCACAGAGTTACAGCTTTCCCTTAAAGAAGCCTTTCGCTAAGGCTGTCCTGTGGAATTGGCAAAGTGATATTTGGAATCCCATGGAGGGCTACGGTGAAAAAGAAATATCTTCCGTTAAAAACTGGAAAGAAGCATTCTGAGAAACTGCTTTGTCTTCTGTTAATTCATCTCACAGAGTTACACCTTTCCCCTCAAGAAGCCTTTCGCTAAGACTGTTCTTGTGGAATTTGCAAAGTGATATTTGGAAGCCCATAGATGGCTATGGTGAAAAAGGAAATATCTTCCGTTAAAAACTGGAAAGAAGCTTTCTGAGAAACTGCTTTGTGTTCTGTAAATTCATCTCACAGAGTTACAGCTTTCCCTCAAAAGCCTTTCGCTAAGGCTCTTCTTGTGGAATTGGCAAAGTGATATTTGGAAGCCCTAGAGGGCTATGGTGAAAAGGAAATATCTTCCCTTAAACACTGGAAAGAAGATTTCTGAGAAACTGCTTTCTGTCTGTTAATGCATCTCACAGAGTTACAGCTTTCCCTTCAAAAGCCTTTCGCTAAGGCTCTTCTTGTGGAATTGGCAAAGTGATATTTGGAAGCCCATAGAGGTCTATGGTGAAAAAGGAAATATCTTCCGTTAAAAACTGGAAAGAAGCTTTGTGAGAAACTGTTTTGTGTTCTGTTAATTCATCTCACAAAGTTACAGCTTCCCCCTAAAAAGGCTTGCGCTAACACTGTTCTTGTGGAGTTGGCAAAGTGACATTTGGAAGCCCATGGAGGGCTACGGTGAAAAAGGAAATATCTTCCGTTAAAAACTGGAAAGAAGCTTTCTGAAGAACTGCTTTGTGTTCTGTTCATTCATCTCAGAGAGTTACAGCTTTCCCTTCAAGAAGTCTTTTGCTAAGACTGTTCTTGTGGAATTTGCTAAGTGATATTTGGAAGCCCATGGATGGCTATGGTGAAAAAGGAAATATCTTCCGTTAAAAACCGGAAAGAAGGTTTCTGAGAAACTGCTTTGTGTTCTGTTAATTCATCTCATAGAGTTACAGCTTTCCCATCAGAAAGCCTTCGCTAAGGCTGCTCTTGTGGAATTGGCAAAGTGATATTTGTAAGCCCATAGAGGGCTATGGTGAAAAAGGAAATATCTTCCGTTAAAAACTGGAAAGAAGCTTTCTGAGAAACTGCTTTGTGTTCTGTTAATTCATCTCACTGAGTTACATCTTTCCTTCAAAAGCCTTTCGCTAAGACTGTTCTTGTGGAATTGGCAAAGTGATATTTGAAGCCCATAGAGGGCTATGGTGAAAAAGGAAATATCTTCCGTTAAAAACTGGAAAGAAGCTTTCTGAGAAACTGCTTTGTGTTCTGTTAATTCATCTCACGGAGTTACAGCTTTCCTTCAAGAAGCCTTTCGCTAAGGCTGTTCTTGTGGAATTGGCAAAGTGATATTTGGAAGCCCATAGAGGGCTATGGTGAAAAGAAATATCTTCCGTTAAAAACTGGAAAGAAGCTTTCTGAGAAACTGCTTTGTGTTCTGTTAATTCATCTCACAGAGTTACATCTTTCCCTTCAAGAAGCCTTTCGCTAAGACTGTTCTTGTGGAATTGGCAAAGTGATATTTGGAAGCCCATAGAGGGCTATGGTGAAAAAGGAAATATCTTCCGTTAAAAACTGGAAAGAAGCTTTCTGAGAAACTGCTTTGTGTTCTGTTAATTCATCTCAGAGAGTTACAGCTTTCCCTCAAGAAGCCTTTCGCTAAGGCTTTTCTTGTGGAATTGGCAAAGTGATATTTGTAAGCCCAAAGAGGGCTATGGTGAAAAAGGAAATATCTTGCGTTAAACACTGGAAAGAAGCTTTCTGAGAAACTGCTTTGTGTTTTGTTTATTCATCTCACAGAGTTACAGCTTTCCCTTCAGGAAGCCTTCGCTAAGGCTGTTCTTGTGGAATTGGCAAAGTGATATTTGGAAGCCCTTAGAGGCTATGGTGAAAAAGGAAATATCTTCCGTTAAAAACTGGAAAGAAGCTTTCTGAGAAACTGCTTTGTGTTCTGTTCATTCATCTCACAGAGTTACAGCTTTCCCCTCAAGAAGCCTTTCTCTAAGACTGTTGTTGTGGAATTTGCAAAGTGATATTTGGAAGCCCTTAGAGGGCTATGGTGAAAAGGAAATATCTTCCGTTAAAAACTGGAAAGAAGCTTTCTGAGAAACTGCTTTGTGTTCTGTTAATTCATCTCACAGGTTACAGCTTTCCCTCAAGAAGCCTTTGTCTAAGACTGTTCTTGTGGCATTGGCAAAGTGATATTTGGAAGCCCATAGAGGGCTATGGTGAAAAGGAAATATCTTCCGTTAAACACTGGAAAGAAGCTTTCTGAGAAACTGCTTTGTGTTCTGTTAATTCATCTCAGAGTTACAGCTTTCCTTCAAGAAGCCTTCGCTAAGGCTGTTCTTGTGGAATTGGCAAAGTGATATTTGGAAGCCCATAGAGGGCTATGGTGAAAAGGAAATATCTTCCGTTAAAACTGGAAAGAAGCTTTCTGAGAAACTGCTTTGGGTTCTGTTAATTCATCTCAGAGTTACAGCTTTCCCTCAAGAAGCCTTTCGCTAAGGCTGTTCTTGTGGAATTGGCAAATGATATTTGGAAGCCATAGAGGGCTATGGTGAAAAGGAAATATCTTCCGTTAAACACTGGAAAGAAGCTTTCTGAGAAACTGCTTTGTGTTCTGTTAATTCATCTCACAGAGTTACAGCTTTCCCCTCAAAAGCCTTTCGCTAAGACTGTTCTTGTGGAATTTTCAAAGTGATATTTGGAAGCCCATAGAGGCTATGGTGAAAAGGAAATATCTTCCGTTAAAACTGGAAAGAAGCTTTCTGAGAAACTGCTTTGTGTTCTGTTAATTCATCTCACAGAGTTACATCTTTCCTTCAAGAAGCCTTCGCTAAGGCTGTTCTTGTGGAATTGGCAAAGTGATATTTGGAAGCCCATAGAGGGCTATGGTGAAAAATATCTTCCGTTAAACACTGGAAAGAAGCTTTCTGAGAAACTGCTTTCTGTTCTGTTAATTCATCTCACAGAGTTACAGCTTTCCTTCAAGAAGCCTTCGCTAAGGCTGTTCTTGTGGAATTGGCAAAGTGATATTTGGAAGCCCATAGAGGGCTATGGTGAAAAGGAAATATCTTCCGTTAAAACTGGAAAGAAGCTTTCTGAGAAACTGCTTTGTGTTCTGTTAATTCATCTCACAGAGTTACAGCTTTCCTTCAAAAGCCTTTCGCTAAGGCTGTTCTTGTGGAATTTGCAAAGTGATATTTGGAAGCCCATAGAGGGCTATGGTGAAAAGGAAATATCTTCCGTTAAACACTGGAAAGAAGCTTTCTGAGAAACTGCTTTCTGTTCTGTTAATTCACCTCACAGAGTTACAGCTTTCCCTTCAGAAGCCTTCGCTAAGGCTGTTCTTGTGGCATTGGCAAAGTGATATTTGGAGGCCCCTAGAGGGCTATGGTGAAAAAGGAAATATCTTCCGTTAAACACTGGAAAGAAGCTTTCTGAGAAACTGCTTTCTGTTCTGTTAATTCACCTCACAGAGTTACAGCTTTCCCTTCAGAAGCCTTCGCTAAGGCTGTTCTTGTGGAATTGGCAAAGTGATATTTGGAAGCCCATAGAGGGCTATGGTGAAAAAGGAAATATCTTCCGTTAAAAACTGGAAGGAAGCTTTCTGAGAAACTGCTTTGTGTTCTGTTAGTTCATCTCACAGAGTTACAGCTTTCCCTTCAAAAGGCTTGCGCTAATGCTGTTCTTGGGGAATTTGCAAAGTGATATTTGGAAGCCCTTAGAGGGCTATGGTGAAAAAGGAAATATCTTCCGTTAAACACTGGAAAGAAGCTGTCTGACAAACTGCTTTCTGTTCTGCTAATTCATCTCACAGAGTTACAGCTTTCCCTTCAGAAGCCTTTCGCTATGGCTGTTCTTGTGGAATTGGCAAAGTGATATTTGGAAGCCCATAGAGGGCTATGGTGAAAAAGGAAATATCTTCAGTTAAAAACTGGAAGGAAGCTTTCTGAGGAACTGCTGTGTGTTTTGTTAGTTCATCTCACAGAGTTACACCTTTCCCCTCAAAAAGCCTTTCCCTAAGTTGTTCTTGCGGAATTGGCAAAGTGATATTTAGAAGCCAATAGAGGGCTATGGTGTAAAAGGAAATATCTTCCGTTAAAACTGGAAAGAACCTTTCTGAGAACCTGCTTTGTGTTCTGTTAATTAATCTCACAGAGTTACAGCTTTCCCTCAAGAAGCCTTTGTCTAAGACTGTTCTTGTGGAATTTTCAAAGTGATATTTGGAAGCCCATAGAGGCTATGGTGAAAAGGAAATATCTTCCGTTAAAAACTGGAAAGAAGCTTTCTGAGAAACTGCTTTGTGTTCTGTTCATTCATCTCACAGAGTTACATCTTTTCCTTCAAGAAGCCTTTCGCTAAGGCTGTTCTTGTGGAATTGGCAAAGTGATATTTGGAAGCCCATAGAGGGCAATGGTGAAAAGGAAATATCTTCCGTTAAAAACTGGAAAGAAGCTTTCTGAGAAACTGCTTTGTGTTCTGTTAATTCATCTCACAGAGTTACAGCTTTCCTCAAGAAGCCTTCGCTAAGGCTGTTCTTGTGGAATTGGCAAAGTGATATTTGGAAGCCCTTAGAGGGCTATGGTGAAAAGGAAATATCTTCCGTTAAAAACTGGAAAGAAGCTTTCTGAGAAACTGCTTTGTGTTCTGTTAATTCATCTCACAGAGTTACAGCTTTCCCTCAAGAAGCCTTTCGCTAAGGCTGTTCTTGTGGAATTGGCAAAGTGATATTTGGAAGCCCATAGAGGGCTATGGTGAAAAGGAAATATCTTCCGTTAAAAACTGGAAAGAAGCTTTCTGAGAAACTGCTTTGTGTTCTGTTAATTCATCTCACAGAGTTACATCTTTCCTTCAAGAAGCCTTTCGCTAAGGCTGTTCTTGTGGAATTGGCAAAGTGATATTTGGAAGCCCATAGAGGGCTATGGTGAAAAGGAAATATCTTCCGTTAAAAACTGGAAAGAAGCTTTCTGAGAAACTGCTTTGTGTTCTGTTAATTCATCTCACAGAGTTACATCTTTCCTTCAAGAAGCCTTCGCTAAGGCTGTTCTTGTGGAATTGGCAAAGTGATATTTGGAAGCCCTTAGAGGGCTATGGTGAAAAGGAAATATCTTCCGTTAAAAACTGGAAAGAAGCTTTCTGAGAAACTGCTTTGTGTTCTGTTAATTCATCTCACAGAGTTACAGCTTTCCTTCAAGAAGCCTTTGCTAAGGCTGTTCTTGTGGAATTGGCAAAGTGATATTTGGAAGCCATAGAGGGCTATGGTGAAAAGGAAATATCTTCCGTTAAACACTGGAAAGAAGCTTTCTGAGAAACTGCTTTGTGTTCTGTTAATTCATCTCACAGAGTTACAGCTTTCCTCAAAAGCCTTTCGCTAAGGCTGTTCTTGTGGAATTGGCAAAGTGATATTTGGAAGCCCATAGAGGGCTATGGTGAAAAGGAAATATCTTCGTTAAAACTGGAAAGAAGCTTTCTGAGAAACTGCTTTGTGTTCTGTTAATTCATCTCACAGAGTTACAGCTTTCCTCAAGAAGCCTTCGCTAAGGCTGTTCTTGTGGAATTTGCAAAGTGATATTTGGAAGCCCATAGAGGGCTATGGTGAAAAGGAAATATCTTCCGTTAAAACTGGAAAGAAGCTTTCTGAGAAACTGCTTTGTGTTCTGTTAATTCATCTCACAGAGTTACAGCTTTCCTCAAGAAGCCTTTGTCTAAGACTGTTCTTGTGGAATTTGCAAAGTGATATTTGGAAGCCCATAGAGGGCTATGGTGAAAAGGAAATATCTTCCGTTAAAACTGGAAAGAAGCTTTCTGAGAAACTGCTTTGTGTTCTGTTAATTCATCTCACAGAGTTACAGCTTTCCTCAAGAAGCCTTTCGCTAAGGCTGTTCTTGTGGAATTGGCAAAGTGATATTTGAAGCCCATAGAGGGCTATGGTGAAAAATTAAATATCTTCCGTTAAAACTGGAAAGAAGCTTGAGAAACTGCTTTGTGTTCTGTTAATTCATCTCACAGAGTTACAGCTTTCCTCAAAAGCCTTTCGCTAAGTCTGTTCTTGTGGAATTGGCAAAGTGATATTTGGAAGCCCATAGAGGGCTACGGTGAAAAAGGAAATATCTTCCGTTAAACACTGGAAAGAAGCTTTCTGAGAAACTGCTTTGTGTTCTGTTAATTCATCTCACAGAGTTACAGCTTTCCCTCAAAAAGCCTTTTGCTAAGACTGTTCTGGTGGAATTTGCAAAGTGATATTTGGAAGCCCAGAGGGCTATGGTGAAAAGAAATATCTTCCGTTAAAACTGGAAAGAAGCTTTCTGAGGAACTGCTTTGTGTTCTGTTAATTCATCTCACAGAGTTACAGCTTTCCCCTCAAAAAGGCTTGCGCTAAGGCTCTTCTTGTGGAATTGGCAAAGTGATATTTGGAAGCCCCTAGAGGGCTATGGTGAAAAAGGAAATATCTTCCGTTAAACACTGGAAAGAAGCTTTCTGAGAAACTGCTTTCTGTTCTGTTAATTCTTCTGACAGAGTTACATCTTTCCCTTCAAGAAGCCTATCGCTAAGGCTCTTCTTGTGGAATTAGTAAAGTGATATTTGGAAGCCCATAGACGGCTATGGTGAAAAAGGAAATATCTTCCGTTAAACACTGGAAAGAAGCTTGAGAAACTGCTTTCTGTTCTGTTAATTCATCTCAAAGATTTACAGCTTTCCCCTCAAGAAGCCTTTGTCTAAGACTGTTCTTGTGGCATAGGTAAAGTGATAATTGGAAGCCCTTAGAGGGCTATGGTGAAAAAGGAAATATCTTCCGTTAAACACTGGAAAGAAGCTTTCTGAGAAACTGCTTTCTGTTTTGTTAATTCATCTCACAGAGTTACAGCTTTCCCTTCAAGAAGCCTTTCGCTAAGACTGTTCTTGTGGAATTTGCTAAGTGATATTTGGAAGCCCATGGATGGCTATGGTGAAAAAGGAAATATCTTCCGTTAAAAACTGGAAAGAAGGTTCCTGAGAAACTGCTTTGTGCTCTGTTAATTCATCTCAGAGAGTTACAGCTTTCCCTTCAGGAAGCCTTCGCTAAGGCTGTTCTTGTGGAATTGGCAAAGTGATATTTGGAAGCCCATAGAGGGCTATATTGAAAAAGGAAATATCTTCCGTAAAAAACTGGAAAGAAGCTTTCTGAGAAACTGCTTTGTGTTCTGTTAATTCATCTCACTGAGTTACATCTTTCCCTTCAAGAAGCCTTTCACTAAGGCAGTTCTTGTGGAATTGGCAAAGTGATATTTGGAAGCCCATAGAGGGCTATGGTGAAAAAGGAAATATCTTCCGTTAAAAACTGAAAAGAAGCTTTCTGAGAAACTGCTTTGTGTTCTGTACATTCATCTCACAGAGTTACAGCTTTCCCCTCAAGAAGCCTTTCGCTAAGGCTGTGCTTGCGGCATTGGCAAAGTGATATTTGGAAGCCCATAGAGGGCTATGGTGAAAAAGGAAATATCTTCCGTTAAACACTAGAAAGAAGCTTTCTGAGAAACTGCTTTCTGTTCTGTTAATTCATCTCACAGAGTTACAGCTTTCCTTTTAGAAGACTTTCGCTAAGGCTATTCTTGTGGAATTTGCAAAGTGATATTTGGAAGCCCGTAGAGAGCTATGGTGAAAAAGGAAATATCTTCCGTTAAAAACTGGAAAGAAGCTTTCTGAGAAACTGCTTTGTGTTCTGTTAATTCATCTCACAGAGTTAGAGCTTTCCCCTCAAGAAGCCTTGTCTAAGACTGTTCTTGTGGAATTGTCAAAGGGATATTTGGAAGCCCATAGAGGGCTATGGTGAAAAAGGAAATATCTTCCGTTCAAAACTGGAAAGAAGCTTTCTGAGAAACTGCTTTGTGTTCTGTTAATTCATCTCACAGAGTTACAGCTTTCCCCTCAAAAAGCCTTTCGCTAAAGCTCTTCTTGTGGCATTCGCAAAGTGATATTTGGAAGCCCATAGAGGGCTATGGTGAAAAAGGAAATATCTTCCGTTAAACACTGGAAAGAAGCTTTCTGAGAAACTGCTTTGTGTTCTGTTCATTCTTCTCACAGAGTTACATCTTTCCCTTCAAGAAGCCTATCGCTAAGGCTGTTCTTGTGGAATTAGTAAACTGATATTTGGAAGCCCATAGAGGGCTAAGGTGAAAAAGGACATATCTTCCGTTAAAAACTGGAAAGAAGCGCTCTGAGAAACTGCTTTATGTTCTGTAAATTCATCTCACAGAGTTACAGCTTTCCCCTCAAAAAGGCTTGCGCTAAGGCTCTTCTTGTGGAATTGGCAAAGTGATATTTGGAAGCCCATAGAGGGCTACGGTGAAAAAGGAAATATCTTCCGTTAAACACTGGAAAGAAGCTTTCTGAGAAACTGCTTTGTGTTCTGTTAATTCATCTCACAGAGTTACAGCTTTCCCTCAAAAAGCCTTTTGCTAAGACTGTTCTGGTGGAATTTGCAAAGTGATATTTGGAAGCTCATAGAGGGCTATGGTGAAAAAGAAATATTCTCCTTTAAATACTGGAAAGAAGCTTTCTGAGAAACTGCTTTGTGTTCTGTTAATTCATCTCACAGAGTTACAGCTTTCCCCTCAAAAAGGCTTGCGCTAAGGCTCTTCTTGTGGAATTGGCAAAGTGATATTTGGAACCCCTAGAGGGCTATGGTGAAAAAGGAAATATCTTCCGTTAAACACTGGAAAGAAGCTTTCTGAGAAACTGCTTTCTGTTCTGTTAATTCTTCTCACAGAGTTACATCTTTCCCTTCAAGAAGCCTATCGCTAAGGCTCTTCTTGTGGAATTAGTAAAGTGATATTTGGAAGCCCATAGAGGGCTATGGTGAAAAAGGAAATATCTTCCGTTAAACACTGGAAAGAAGCGCTCTGAGAAACTGCTTTATGTTCTGTTAATTCATCTCAAAGATTTACAGCTTTCCCCTCAAGAAGCCTTTGTCTAAGACTGTTCTTGTGGCATAGGTAAAGTGATAATTGGAAGCCCTTAGAGGGCTATGGTGAAAAAGGAAATATCTTCCGTTAAACACTGGAAAGAAGCTTTCTGAGAAACTGCTTTCTGTTTTGTTAATTCATCTCACAGAGTTACAGCTTTCCCTTCAAGAAGCCTTTCGCTAAGACTGTTCTTGTGGAATTTGCTAAGTGATATTTGGAAGCCCATGGATGGCTATGGTGAAAAAGGAAATATCTTCCGTTAAAAACTGGAAAGAAGGTTCCTGAGAAACTGCTTTGTGCTCTGTTAATTCATCTCAGAGAGTTACAGCTTTCCCTTCAGGAAGCCTTCGCTAAGGCTGTTCTTGTGGAATTGGCAAAGTGATATTTGGAAGCCCATAGAGGGCTATGGTGAAAAAGGAAATATCTTCCGTTAAAAACTGGAAAGAAGCTTTCTGAGAAACTGCTTTGTGTTCTGTTAATTCATCTCACAGAGTTACAGCTTTCCCTCAGGAAGCCTTTCGCTAAGGCTGTTCTTGTGGAATTGGCAAAGTGATATTTGGAAGCCCATAGAGGGCTATGGTGAAAAAGGAAATATCTTCCGTTAAAAATTGGAAGGAAGCTTTCTGAGAAACTGCTTTGTGTTCTGTTAATTCATCTCACTGAGTTACAGCTTTCCTTCAAGAAGCCTTTCACTAAGGCTGTTCTTGTGGAATTGGCAAAGTGATATTTGGAAGCCCATAGAGGCTATGGTGAAAAAGGAAATATCTTCCGTTAAAACTGGAAAGAAGCTTTCTGAGAAACTGCTTTGTGTTCTGTTAATTCATCTCACGGAGTTACAGCTTTCCTTCAGAAGCCTTTCGCTAAGGCTGTTCTTGTGGAATTGGCAAAGTGATATTTGGAAGCCCTTAGAGGGCTATGGTGAAAAGGAAATATCTTCCGTTAAACACTGGAAAGAAGCTTTCTGAGAAACTGCTTTGTGTTCTGTTAATTCATCTCACAGAGTTACAGCTTTCCTTCAAGAAGCCTTTCGCTAAGGCTGTTCTTGTGGAATTGCAAAGTGATATTTGGAAGCCCATAGAGGGCTATGGTGAAAAGGAAATATCTTCCGTTAAAACTGGAAAGAAGGTTCTGAGAAACTGCTTTGTGTTCTGTTAATTCATCTCACAGAGTTACAGCTTTCCTTCAGGAAGCCTTTCGCTAAGGCTGTTCTTGTGGAATTGGCAAAGTGATATTTGGAAGCCCATAGAGGGCTATGGTGAAAAAGGAAATATCTTCCGTAAAAAACTGGAAAGAAGCTTTCTGAGAAACTGCTTTGTGTTCTGTTAATTCATCTCACTGAGTTACATCTTTCCCTTCAAGAAGCCTTTCACTAAGGCAGTTCTTGTGGAATTGGCAAAGTGATATTTGGAAGCCCATAGAGGCTATGGTGAAAAACGAAATATCTTCCGTTAAAAACTGGAAAGAAGCTTTCGGAGAAACTGCTTTGTGTTTTGTTAATTCGTCTCACGGAGTTACAGCTTTCCCTTCAAGAAGCCTTTCGCTAAGGCTGTTCTTTTGGAATAGGCAAAGTGATATTTGGAAGCCCTTAGACGGCTATGGTGAAAAAGAAATGTCTTCCGTTAAAAACTGGAAAGAAGCTTTCTGAGAAACTGCTTTGTGTTCTGTTAATTCATCTCTCAGAGTTACATCTTTCCCTTCTAGAAGCCTTTCGCTAAGACTGTTCTTGTGGAATTGGCAAAGTGATATTTGGAAGACCATAGAGGGCTATGGTGAAAAAGGAAATAATTTCCGTTAAAAACTGGAAAGAAGCTTTCTGAGAAACTGCTTTTTGTTCTGTTAATTCATCTCATAGAGTTACAGCTTTCCCCTCAAAGAGGCTTGCCCTAAGGCTGTTCTTGTGGAATTGGCAAAGTGATATTTGGAAGCCCATGGAGGGCTATGGTGAATATGGAAATATCTTCCGTTAAACACTGGAAAGAAGCTTTCTGAGAAACTGCTTTGTGTTCTGTTAATTCATCTCACAGAGTTACATCTTTCCCCTCAAGAAGCCTTTCGCTAAAGCTCTTCTTGTGGCATTCGCAAAGTGATATTTGGAAGCCCATAGAGGGCTATGGTGAAAAAGGAAATATCTTCCGTTAAACACTGGAAAGAAGCTTTCTGAGAAACTGCTTTGTGTTCTGTTAATTCATCTCACAGAGATACAGCTTTCCCTCAAAACGCCTTTTGCTAAGACTGTTCTTGTGGAATTTGCAAAGTGATATTTGGAAGCCCATAGAGGGCTATGGTGAAAAAGAAATATTTTCCTTTAAATACTGGAAAGAAGCTTTCTGAGAAACTGCTTTGTGTTCTGTTAATTCATCTCACGGAGTTACAGCTTTCCCCTCAAGAAGCCTTTGTCAAGGACTGTTCTTGTGGCATTGGCAAAGTGATATTTGGAAGCCCTTAGAGTGCTATGGTGAAAAAGGAAATATCTTCCTTTAAACACTGGAAGGAGGCTTTCTGAAAACTGCTTTCTGTTCTGTTAATTCATATCACAGAGTTACAGCTTTCCCTTCAAGAAGCCTTTCGCTAAGGCTGTTCTTGTGGAATTGGCAAAGTGATATTTGGAAGCTCATATTGGGCTATGGTGAAAAAGGAAATATCTTCCGTTAAAAACTGGAAAGAAGCTTTCTGAGAAACTGCTTTGGGTTCTGTTAATTCATCTCAGAGTGTTACACCTTTCCCCTCAAAAAGGTTTGCGCTAAGGCTGTTCTTGTGGAATTGGCAAATGATATTTGGCAGCCAATAGAGGGCTATGGTGAAAAAGGAAATATCTTCCGTTAAACACTGGAAAGAAGCTTTCTGAGAAACTGCTTTGTGTTCTGTTAATTCATCTCACAGTGTTCCAGCTTTCCCCTCAAGAAGCCTTTGTCTAAGACTGTTCTTGTGGAATTTTCAAAGTGATATTTGAAAGTCCATAGAGGGGTGTGGTGAAAAAGGAAATATCTACCGTTAAAAACTGGAAAGAAGCTTTCTGAGAAACTGCTTTGTGTTCTGTTCATTCATCTCACAGAGTTACATCTTTCCCTTCAAGAAGCCTTCGCTAAGTTTCTTCTTGTGGCATTGGCAAAGTGATATTTGGAGGCCCCTAGAGGGCTATGGTGAAAAAGGAAATATCTTCCGTTAAACACTGGAAAGAAGCTTTCTGAGAAACTGCTTTCTGTTCTGTTAATTCATCTCACAGAGTTACAGCTTTCCCTTCAGAAGCCTTCGCTAAGGCTGTTCTTGTGGAATTGGCAAAGTGATATTTGGAAGCCCATAGAGGGCTATGGTGAAAAGGAAATATCTTCCTTTAAACACTGGAAAGAAGCTTTCTGAGAAACTGCTCTGTGTTCTGTTAATTCATCTCACAGTGTTACAGCTTTCCCTCAAGAAGCCTTTCGCTAAGGCTCTTCTTGTGGCATTGGCAAAGTGATATTTGGAAGCCCATGGAGGGCTATGGTGAAAAGAAATATCTTCCTTTAAACACTGGAAAGAAGCTTTCTGAGAACTGCTTTGTGTTCTGTTCATTCATCTCACAGAGTTACAGCTTTCCTCAAAAGCCTTTCGCTAAGCTGTTCTTGTGGAATTGGCAAAGGATATTTGGAAGCTCATATTGGGCTATGGTGAAAAAAATATCTTCCGTTAAACACTGGAAAGAAGCTTTCTGAGAAACTGCTCTGTGTTCTGTTAATTCATCTCACAGTGTTACAGCTTTCCTTCAGAAGCCTTTCGCTAAGCTGTTCTTGTGGAATTGGCAAAGGATATTTGGAAGCCCATAGAGGCTATGGTGAAAAGGAAATATCTTCGTTAAAACTGGAAAGAAACTTTCTGAGAAACTGCTCTGTGTTCTGTTAATTCATCTCACAGTGTTACAGCTTTCCTCAAGAAGCCTTTCTAAGGCTGTTCTTGTGGAATTGGCAAAGGATATTTGGAAGCCCATGGAGGGCTATGGTGAAAAGGAAATATCTTCGTTAAAACTGGAAGGAAGCTTTCTGAGAAACTGCTCTGTGTTCTGTTAATTCATCTCACAGTGTTACAGCTTTCCTCAAGAAGCCTTCGCTAAGGCTGTTCTTGTGGAATTTGCAAAGTGATATTTGGAAGCCCATAGGGCTATGGTGAAAAAAATATCTTCCGTTAAAACTGGAAGAAGCTTTCTGAGAAACTGCTCTGTGTTCTGTTAATTCATCTCACAGAGTTACATCTTTCCCTTCAGAAGCCTTTCGCTAAGGCTCTTCTTGTGGCATTGGC
>JAKFHT010001205.1:0-34921 GCA_023783455.1 Erythrocebus patas
CAGCCGGTCAAAACCGGTTTGAGCCTGTTTGTTCCGGTTTGAGTCCTTTTTGAGCCAGTCAAAACACGTTTGAGCCGGTCTGGTCCGGTTTGAGTCCGGTTTGAGCCGGTCAAAACCGGTTTGAGCCGGTCTGGTCGGGTTTGAGTCCTTTTTGAGCCAGTCAAAACAGGTTTGAGCCGGTCTGGTCCGGTTTCAGTCCGGTTTGAGCCGGTCAAAATAAGTTTGAGCCGTTCTGGCCTGGTTTGAGTTCAGTTTGAGCAGGTCAAAACCGTTTTGAGCTGGTCTGGTCCGGATAAATAGGGTCAAAACCGGTTTGAGACTGTTTGAGCCAATCAAAACCGGTTTGAGCCGGTCTGGTCGGGTTTGAGTCCAGTTTGAGCCGGTCAAAATTGGTTTGAGCCGGTCTGGCCTGGTTTGATTTGGTCAAAACCCGTTTGAGTCCGGTTTGAGCTGGTCAAAACCGGTTTGAGCCGGTCTGGCCTGGATTGATCCGGTTTGAGCCGGTCCGGTCATGTTTTAGTCCGGTTTGAGCCAGTCAAAACCGGTTTCAGCCGGTCTGGTTCGGTTTGAGCCGGTCTGGTCAGGTTTGAGCCTGTCAAAACCGATTGAAACCTGTCTGGGCCGGTTTGAGTCCGGTTTCAGCCGGTCAAAACCGGTTTGAGCCGGTCTGGCCTGGTTTGATCTGGTCAAAACCCGTATGAGACCGGTTTGAGCCGGTGAAAACCGGTTTGAGATGTTCTGGTCCGGTGTGAGCCGGTTTGAGCCGTTCTGCTCTGGTGTGAGCCGGTTTGAGCTGGTCTCTTCCTGTTTGAGCCGGTCTGTTCCTCTTTGAGTCCGGTTTGAGCCGTTCAAAACCGGTTTGAGCTGGTCTGGTCCGGTTTGAGTCCGTTTGAGCCAGTCAAAATCGATTGAGACGGTCTGGCCTGGTTTGATCTGGTCAAAACCCGTATGAGTACGGTTTGAGCCGGTGAAAACCGGTTTGAGATGTTCTGGTCCGGTTTGAGCCAGTTTGAGCCGGTCTGGTCTGGCTTGAGCCGGTTTGAGCCGGTCTGTTACTGTTTGAGCCGTCTGTTCCTGTTTGAGTCCAGTTTGAGCCATTCAAAACCGGTGTGAGCCGGTCTAGTCCGGTTTGAGTCCGGTTTCAGCCGGTCAAAACCGTTTTGAGCCGGTCTGTTCCTGTTTGAGTCCGTTTGAGCCAGTCAAAACAGGTTTGAGCCGGTCTGGTCCGGTTTGAGTCCGTTTGAGCCGGTCAAAGGGGTTTGAGCCGGTCTGGCCTGGTTTGAGTTCAGTTTGAGCAGGTCAAAACCGTTTTGAGCTGGTCTGGTCCGGATAAATACGGTCAAAACCGGTTTGAGTCTGTTTGAGCCGGTGAAAACCGGTTTGAGCCGGTCTGGTCGGGTTTGAGTCCTTTTGAGCCAGTCAAAATTGGTTTGAGCCGGTCTGGTCCGGTTTGAGTCCGGTTTGAGTCCGGTTTCAGCTGGTCAAAACCGTTTGAGATGTTCTGGTCCTGTTTGAGTCCGGTTTGAGCAGTCAAAACCGGTTTCAGCCGGTCTGGTTCGGTTTGAGCCGTCTGGTCTGGTTTGAGCCTGTCAAAACCGGTTTGAGCCGGTCTGGTCGGTTTGAGTCCAGTTTCAGCCAGTCAAAACCGGTTTGAGCTGGTCTGGCCTGGTTTGATCTGGTCAAAACCCGTATGAGACCGGTTTGAGCCGGTGAAAACCGGTTTGAGATGTTCTGGTCCGTTTGAGCCGGTTTGAGCCGTTCTGCTCTGGTGTGAGCCGGTTTGAGCTGGTCTCTTCCTGTTTGAGCCGGTCTGTTCCTCTTTGAGTCCGGTTTGAGCCGTTCAAAACCGGTTTGAGCCAGTCTGGTCCGGTTTGAGTCCGGTTTGAGCCAGTCAAAATCGATTGAGACGGTCTGGCCTGGTTTGATCTGGTCAAAACCCGTATGAGTACGGTTTGAGCCGGTGAAAACCGGTTTGAGATGTTCTGGTCCGGTTTGAGCCAGTTTGAGCCGGTCTGGTCTGGCTTGAGCCGGTTTGAGCCGGTCTGTTACTGTTTGAGCCGGTCTGTTCCTGTTTGAGTCCAGTTTGAGCCATTCAAAACCGGTGTGAGCCGGTCTAGTCCGGTTTGAGTCCGGTTTCAGCCGGTCAAAACCGGTTTGAGCCTGTTTGTTCCGGTTTGAGTCCTTTTGAGCCAGTCAAAACAGGTTTGAGCGGTCTGGTCTGGTTTGAGTCCGGTTTGAGCCGGTCAAAATTGGTTTGAGCCGGTCTGGCCTGGTTTGAGTCTGGTTTGAGCAGGTCAAAACCGTTTTGAGCTGGTCTGGTTTGAGTCCGTTTGAGCCGTCAAAACCGGTTTGAGTCTGGTTTGAGTCCAGTTTGAGCCAGTCAAAATTGGTTTGAGCCGGTCTGGCCTGGTTTGATCTGGTCAAAACCGTTTGAGTCCGGTTTGAGCTGGTCAAAACCGGTTTGAGCTGGTCAAAACCGTTTTGAGCCGGTTTGAGCTGGTCTGGTCTGGTTTGAGTCCGGTTTGAGCCAGTCAAAACCGGTTTCAGCCGGTCTGGTCTGGTTTGAGCCGGTCTGTTCCTGTTTGAGTCTGGTTTGAGCCTGTCAAAACCGATTGAAACCGGTCTGGGCCGGTTTGAGTCCGTTTGAGTCCAGTTTCAGCCAGTCAAAACCGGTTTGAGCCGGTCTGGCCTGGTTTGATCTGGTCAAAACCCGTATGAGACCGGTTTGAGCCGGTGAAAACCGGTTTGAGATGTTCTGGTCCGGTTTGAGCCGGTTTGAGCCGTTCTGGCCTGGTGTGAGCCGGTTTGAGCTGGTCTGTTCCTGTTTGAGCCGGTCTGTTCCTGTTTGAGTCCGGTTTGAGCTGTCAAAACCGGTTTGAGCCGGTCTAGTCCGGTTTGAGTCCGGTTTGAGCCAGTCAAAATCGATTGAGACGGTCTGGCCTGGTTTGAGTCCTTGAGCCAGTCAAAACAGGTTTGAGCCAGTCTGGTCCGGTTTGAGTCCGGTTTCAGCCGGTCAAAACCGGTTTGAGCCTGTTTGTTCTGGTTTGAGTCCTTTTTGAGCCAGTCAAAACAGGTTTGAGCTGGTCTGGTCCGGTTTGAGTCCGGTTTGAGCGGTCAAAACCGGTTTGAGCCGGTCTGGCCTGGTTTGAGTCCGGTTTGAGCAGGTCAAAACCGTTTTGAGCTGGTCTGGTCCGGATAAAAACGTTCAAAACCGGTTTGAGTCTGTTTGAGCCGGTCAAAACCGGTTTGAGCCGGTCTGGTCGGGTTTGAGTCTTTTTTGAGCCAGTCAAAACAGGTTTGAGCCGGTCTGGTCCGGTTTGAGTCCGGTTTGAGCCGGTCAAAACCGGTTTGAGCCGGTCTGGCCTGGTTTGAGTCCAGTTTGAGCAGGTCAAAACCGTTTTGAGCTGGTCTGGTCCGGATAAATACAGTCAAAACCGGTTTGAGTCTGTTTGAGCCGGTGAAAACCGGTTTGAGCTGGTCTGGTCGGGTTTGAGTCCAGTTTGAGCCGGTCAAAATTGGTTTGAGCCAGTCTGGCCTGGTTTGATTTGGTCAAAACCCGTTTGAGTCCGGTTTGAGCTGGTCAAAACCGGTCTGAGCCGGTCTGGCCTGGATTGATCCGGTTTGAGCCGGTCTGGTCATGTTTTAGTCCGGTTTGAGCCAGTCAAAACCGGTTTCAGCCGGTCTGGTTCAGTTTGAGCCAGTCTGGTACGGTTTGAGCCTGTCAAAACCTATTGAAATCGGTCTGGGCCGGTTTGAGTCCGGTTTCAGCCGGTCAAAACCGGTTTGAGCCGGTCTGGCCTGGTTTGATCTGGTCAAAACCCGTATGAGACCGGTTTGAGCCGGTGAAAACCGGTTTGAGATGTTCTGGTCCGGTTTGAGCCGGTTTGACACGTTCTGGTCTGGTGTGAGCCGGTTTGAGCTGGTCTGCTCCTGTTTGAGCCGGTCTGTTCCTGTTTGAGTCCGGTTTGAGCCGTTCAAAACCGGTTTGAGCCGGGCTAGTCCGGTTTGAGTCCGGTTTGAGCCAGTCAAAATCGATTGGAGACGGTCTGGCCTGGTTTGATATGGTCTAAACCCGTATGAGTACGGTTTGAGCCGGTGAAAACCGGTTTGAGCCGGTCTGGTCGGGTTTGAGTCCGGTTTGAGCCGGTCAAAATTGGTTTGAGCCGGTCTGGCCTGGTTTGATTTGGTCAAAACCCGTTTGAGTCCGGTTTGAGCTGGTCAAAACCGGTTTGAGCCGGTCTGGCCTGGATTGATCCGGTTTGAGCCGGTCCGGTCATGTTTTAGTCCGGTTTGAGCCAGTCAAAACCGGTTTCAGCCGGTCTGGTTCGGTTTGAGCCGGTCTGGTCCTGTTTGAGAACGGTTTGAGCCGTTCAAAACCGGTTTGAGCCGGTCTAGTCCGGTTTGAGTCCGGTTTGAGCCAGTCAAAATCGATTGGAGACGGTCTGGCCTGGTTTGATCTGGTGAGAACCCGTATGAGTACCGTTTGAGCCGTTCAAAACCGGTTTGAGCCGTTTGAGCTGGTCTGGTCCGGTTTGAGCCAGTTTGAGCCGGTCTGGTCTGGCTTGAGCCGGTTTGAGCCGGTCTGTTACTGTTTGAGCCGGTCTGTTCCTGTTTGAGTCCAGTTTGAGCCATTCAAAACCGGTGTGAGCCGGTCTAGTCCGGTTTGAGTCCGGTTTCAGCCGGTCAAAACCGGTTTGAGCCTGTTTGTTCGGTTTGAGTCCTTTTGAGCCAGTCAAAATAGGTTTGAGCCGGTCTGGTCCGGTTTGAGTCCGGTTTGAGCCGGTCAAAAGGGGTTTGAGCCGGTCTGGCCTGGTTTGAGTCCGGTTTGAGCAGGTCAAAACCGTTTTGAGCTGGTCTGGTCCGGATAAATACGGTCAAAACCGGTTTGAGTCTGTTTGAGCCGGTGAAAACCGGTTTGAGCCGGTCTGGTCGGGTTTGAGTCCTTTTTGAGCCAGTCAAAACAGGTTTGAGCCGGTCTGGTCCAGTTTGAGTCCGGTTTGAGCCGTTCAAAACCGGTTTGAGCCGGTCTGGCCTGGTTTGAGTCCAGTTTGAGCAGGTCAAAACCGTTTTGAGCTGGTCTGGTCCGGATAAATACGGTCAAAACCGGTTTGAGTCTGTTTGAGCCGGTGAAAACCGGTTTGAGCCGGTCTGGTCGGGTTTGAGTCCTTTTTGAGCCAGTCAAAACAGGTTTGAGCCGGTCTGGTCCGGTTTGAGTCCGGTTTGAGCCGGTCAAAACCGGTTTGAGCCGGTCTGTCCTGGTTTGAGTCCGGTTTGAGCAGGTCAAAACCGTTTTGAGCTGGTCTGGTCCGGATAAATACGTTCAAAACCGGTTTTAGTCTGTTTGAGCTGGTCAAAACTGGTTTGAGCCGGTCTGGTCGGGTTTGAGTCCTTTTTGAGCCAGTCAAAACAGGTTTGAGCCGGTCTGCTCCGGTTTGAGTCCGGTTTGAGCCGGTCAAAACCGGTTTGAGCCGGTCTGGCCTGGTTTGAGTCCAGTTTGAGCAGGTCAAAACCGTTTTGAGCTGGTCTGGTCCGGATAAATAAAGTCAAAACCGGTTTGAGTCTGTTTGAGCCGGTGAAAACCGGTTTGAGCCGGTCTGGTCGGGTTTGAGTCCAGTTTGAGCCGGTCAAAATTGGTTTGAGCCAGTCTGGCCTGGTTTGATTTGGTCAAAACCCGTTTGAGTCCGGTTTGAGCTGGTCAAAACTGGTTTGAGCCGGTCTGGCCTGGATTGATCCGGTTTGAGCCGTCAAAACCGGTTTGAGCCGGTCCGGTCATGTTTTAGTCCGGTTTGAGTCCTTGAGCCAGTCAAAACCGGTTTCAGCCGGTCTGGTTCGGTTTGAGCCGGTCTGGTCTGGTTTGAGCCTGTCAAAACCGATTGAAACCGGTCTGGGCCTGTTTGAGTCCGGTTTCAGCCAGTCAAACCGGTTTGAGCTGGTCTGGCCTGGTTTGATCTGGTCAAAACCCGTATGAGACCGGTTTGAGCCGGTGAAACCCGGTTTGAGATGTTCTGGTCGGTTTGAGCGGTTTGAGCCGTTCTGGCCTGGTGTGAGCCGGTTTGAGCTGGTCTGTTCCTGTTTGAGCCGGTCTGTTCCTGTTTGAGCCGGTTTGAGCTGGTCTCTTCCTGTTTGAGCCGGTCTGGTCCGGTTTGAGTCCGTTTGAGCCAGTCAAAACCGGTTTGAGCCGGTCTAGTCCGGTTTGAGTCCGGTTTCAGCCGGTCAAAACCGGTTTGAGCCTGTTTGTTCCGGTTTGAGTCCTTTTGAGCCAGTCAAAACAGGTTTGAGCCGGTCTGGTCCGGTTTGAGTCTGTTTGAGCCGGTCAAAACCGGTTTGAGCCGGTCTGGTCGGGTTTGAGTCCTTTTTGAGCCAGTCAAAACAGGTTTGAGCCGGTCTGGTCCGGTTTGAGTCCGGTTTGAGCCGGTCAAAACCGATTTGAGCCGGTCTGGCCTGGTTTGAGTTCAGTTTGAGCAGGTCAAAACCGTTTTGAGCTGGTCTGGTCCGGATAAATACGGTCAAAACCGGTTTGAGACTGTTTGACCCAATCAAAACCGGTTTGAGCCAGTCTGGTCGGGTTTGAGTCCAGTTTGAGCCGGTCAAAATTGGTTTGAGCCGGTCTGGCCTGGTTTGATTTGGTCAAAACCCGTTTGAGTCCGGTTTGAGCTGGTCAAAACCGGTTTGAGACGGTCTGGCCTGGATTGATCCGGTTTGAGCCGGTCCAGTCATGTTTTAGTCCGGTTTGAGCCAGTCAAAACCGGTTTCAGCCGGTCTGGTTCGGTTTGAGCCGGTCTGGTCAGGTTTGAGCCTGTCAAAACCGATTGAAACCTGTCTGGGCCGGTTTGAGTCCGGTTTCAGCCGGTCAAAACCGGTTTGAGCCGGTCTGGCCTGGTTTGATCTGGTCAAAACCCGTATGAGACCGGTTTGAGCCGGTGAAAACCGGTTTGAGATGTTCTGGTCCGGTGTGAGCCGGTTTGAGCTGGTCTGGTCCGGTTTCAGCCGGTTTGAGCTGGTCTCTTCCTGTTTGAGCCTGTCTGTTCCTCTTTGAGTCCGGTTTGAGCCGTTCAAAACCGGTTTGAGCCAGTCTGGTCCGGTTTGAGTCCGGTTTGAGCCAGTCAAAATCGATTGGAGATGGTCTGGCCTGGTTTGATCTGGTCTAAACCCGTATGAGTACGTTTTGAGCCGGTGAAAACCGTTTTGAGATGTTCTGGTCCGGTTTGAGCCAGTTTGAGCCGGTCTGGTCTGGCTTGAGCCGGTTTGAGCCGGTCTGTTACTGTTTGAGCCGGTCTGTTCCTGTTTGAGTCCAGTTTGAGCCATTCAAAACGAGTGTGAGCCAGTCTAGTCCGGTTTGAGTCCGGTTTCAGCCGGTCAAAACCGGTTTCAGGTTGTTTGTTCTGGTTTGAGTCCTTTTTGAGCCAGTCAAAACAGGTTTGAGCCGGTCTGGTCCGGTTTGTGTCCGGTTTGAGCTGGTCAAAACCGGTTGGAGCCAGTGTGGCCTGGTTTGAGTCTGGTTTGAGCAGGTCAAAACCGTTTTAAGCTGATCTGGTCCGGATAAATACGGTCAAAACCGGATTGAGTCTGTTTGAGCCGGTCAAAACTGGTTTGAGCCGGCCTGGTCGTGTTTGAGTCCAGTTTGAGCCAGTCAAAATTGGTTTGAGCCGGTCTGGCCTGGTTTGATTTGGTCAAAACCCGTTTGAGTCCGGTTTGAGCCGGTCAAAACCGGTTTGAGCCTGTTTGTTCCGGTTTGAGTCCTTTTTGAGCCAGTCAAAACAGGTTTGAGCCGGTCTGGTCCGGTTTGAGTCCGGTTTGAGCCGGTCAAAACCAGTTTGAGCTGGTCTGGCCTGGTTTGAGTTCAGTTTGAGCAGGTCAAAACCGTTTTGAGCTGGGCTTGTCCGGATAAATACGGTCAAAACCGCTTTGAGTCTGTTTGAGCCGATCAAAACCGGTTTGAGCCGGTCTGGCCTGGTTTGATTTGGTCAAAACCCGTTTGAGTCCGGTTTGAGCTGGTCAAAACCGGTTTGAGCCGGTCTGGCCTGGATTGATCCGGTTTGAGCCGGTCCAGTCATGTTTTAGTCCGGTTTGAGCCAGTCAAAACCGGTTTCAGCCGGTCTGGTTCGGTTTGAGCCGGTCTGGTCCGGTTTGAGCCTGTCAAATCCGATTGAAACCGGTCTGGGCCGGTTGGAGTCCGGTTTCAGCCGGTCAAAACTGGTTTGAGCCGGTCTGGCCTGGTTTGATCTGGTCAAAACCCGTTTGAGACCGGTTTGAGCCGGTGAAAACCGGTTTGAGATGTTCTGGTCCGGTGTGAGCCGGTTTGAGCCGTTCTGGTCTGGTGTGAGCCGGTTTGAGCTGGTCTCTTCCTGTTTGAGCCGGTCTGTTCCTGTTTGAGTCTGGTTTGAGCCATTCAAAACCGGTTTGAGCTGGTCTGGTCCGGTTTGAGTCCGGTTTGAGCCAGTCAAAATCGATTGGAGACGGTCTGGCCTGGTTTGATCTGGTCAAAACCCGTATGAGTACGGTTTGAGCCGGTGAAAACCGGTTTGAGATGTTCTGGTCCGGTTTGAGCCAGTTTGAGCCGGTCTGGTCTGGCTTGAGCCGGTTTGAGCCGGTCTGTTACTGTTTGAGCCGGTCTGTTCCTGTTTGAGTCCAGTTTGAGCCATTCAAAACCGGTGTGAGCCGATCTAGTCCGGTTTGAGCCCGGTTTCAGCCGGTCAAAACCAGTTTGAGCCGGTCTGTTCCTGTTTGAGTCCGTTTGAGCCAGTCAAAACAGGTTTGAGCCAGTCTGGTCCGGTTTGAGTCCGGTTTGAGCCAGTCAAAATCGATAGGAGACGGTCTGGCCTGGTTTGATCTGGTCAAAAACCGTATGAATAGGGTTTGAGGCGGTGAAAACCGATTTGAGGTGTTCTGGTCAGGTTTGAGCCAGTTTGAGCCGGTCTGGTCTGGCTTGAGCCGGTTTGAGCCAGTCTGTTACTGTTTGAGCCGGTCTCTTCCTGTTTGAGTCCAGTTTGAGCCATTCAAAACCGGTGTGAGCCGGTCTAGTCCGGTTTGAGTCCGGTTTCAGCCGGTCAAAACCGGTTTGAGCCTGTTTGTTCCGGTTTGAGTCCTTTTTGAGCCAGTCAAAACAGGTTTGAGCCGGTCTGGTCCGGTTTTAGTTCGGTTTGAGCCGGTCAAAACCGGTTTGAGCCGGTCTGGCCTGGTTTGAGTCCAGTTTGAGCAGGTCAAAACCGTTTTGAACTGGGCTGGTCCGGATAAATACGTTGAAAACCGGTTTGAGTCTGTTTGAGCCGGTCAAAACCGGTTTGAGCCGGTCTGGTCGGGTTTGAGTCCAGTTTGAGCCGGTCAAAATTGTTTTGAGCTGGTCTGGCCTGGTTTGATTTGGTCAAAACCCGTTTGAGTCGGTTTGAGCTGGTCAAAACCGGTTTGAGCCGGTCTGGCCTGGATTGATCCAATTTGAGCCGGTCCGGTCATGTTTTAGTCCGGTTTGAGCCAGTCAAAACCGGTTTCAGCCGGTCTGGTTCGGTTTGAGGCGGTCTGGTCCGGTTTGCGCCTGTCAAAACCGATTGAAACCGGTTTTGGCCTGTTTGAGTCCAGTTTCAGCCAGTCAAAACCGGTTTGAGCCGGTCTGGCCTGGTTTGATCTGGTCAAAACCCGTTTGAGACCGGTTTGAGCCGGTGAAAACCGGTTTGAGATGTTCTGGTCCGGTTTGAGCTGGTTTGAGCCGTTCTGCTCTGGTGTGAGCCGGTTTGAGCTGGTCTGTTGCTGTTTGAGGCGGTCTGTTCCTGTTTGAGAACGGTTTGAGCTGTTCAAACCGGTTGAGCCGGTCTAGTCCGGTTTGAGTCCGGTTTGAGCCAGTCAACATCGATTGGAGACAGTCTGGCCTGGTTTGATCTGGTCAAAACCCGTATGAGTACGGTTTGAGCCGGTGAAAACCGGTTTGAGATGTTCTGGTCCGGTTTGAGCCAGTTTGAGCCGGTCTGGTCTGGCTTGAGCCGGTTTGAGCCGGTCTGTTACTGTTTGAGCCGGTCTGTTCCTGTTTGAGTCCAGTTTGAGCCATTCAAAACCGGTGTGAGCCGGTCTAGTCCGGTTTGAGTCCGGTTTCAGCCGGTCAAAACCGGTTTGAGCCTGTTTGTTCCGGTTTGAGTCCTTTTTGAGCCAGTCAAAACAGGTTTGAGCCGGTCTGGTCCGGTTTGAGTCCGGTTTGAGCCGGTCAAATTGGTTTGAGCCGGTCTGGCCTGGTTTGAGTCCGGTTTGAGCAGGTCAAAACCGTTTTGAGCTGGTCTGGTCCGGATAAATACGGTCAAAACTGGTTTGAGTCTGTTTGAGCCGGTGAAAACCGGTTTGAGCCGGTCTGGTCGGGTTTGAGTCCTTTTGAGCCAGTCAAAACAGGTTTGAGCCAGTCTGGTCCGGTTTGAGTCCGGTTTGAGCCGGTCAAAACCAGTTTGAGCCGGTCTGGCCTGGTTTGAGTCCAGTTTGAGCAGGTCAAAACCGTTTTGAGCTGGTCTGGTCCGGATAAATACGGTCAAAACCGGTTTGAGTCTGTTTGAGGCGGTCAAAACCGGTTTGAGGCGGTCTGGTCGGGTTTGAGTCCAGTTTGAGCCGGTCAAAATTGGTTTGAGCCGGTCTGGCCTGGTTTGATTTGGTCAAAACCCGTTTGAGTCCGGTTTGAGCTGGTCAAAACCCGTTTGAGCCGGTCTGGCCTGGATTGATCCGGTTTGAGCCGGTCCGGTCATGTTTTAGTCCGGTTTGAGCCAGTCAAAACCGGTTTCATCCGGTCTCGTTAAGTTTGAGCCGGTCTGGTCAGGTTTGAGCCTGTCAAAACCGATTGAAACCTGTCTGGGCCGGTTTGAGTCCGGTTTCAGCCGGTCAAAACCGGTTTGAGCCGGTCTGGCCTGGTTTGATCTGGTCAAAACCCGTATGAGACGGTTTGAGCCGGTTTGAGCTGGTGAAAACCGGTTTGAGATGTTCTGGTCCGGTGTGAGCCGGTTTGAGCCGTTCTGCTCTGGTGTCAGCCGGTTTGAGCTGGTCTCTTCCTGTTTGAGCCGGTCTGTTCCTGTTTGAGTCCGGTTTGAGCCGTTCAAAACCGGTTTGAGCCAGTCTGGTCCGGTTTGAGTCCGGTTTGAGCCAGTCAAAATAGATTGGAGATGGTCTGGCCTGGTTTGATCTGGTCAAAACCCGTATGAGTACGGTTTGAGCCGGTTTGAGCCGGTGAAAACCGTTTGAGATGTTCTGGTCGGTTTGAGCCAGTTTGAGCCGGTCTGGTCTGGCTTGAGCCGGTTTGAGCCGGTCTGTTACTGTTTGAGCCGGTCTGTTCCTGTTTGAGTCGGTTTCAGCCGGTCAAAACCGGTTTCAGGTTGTTTGTTCTGGTTTGAGTCCTTTTGAGCCAGTCAAAACAGGTTTGAGCCGGTCTGGTCTGGTTTGAGTCCGTTTGAGTCCGGTTTGAGCTGGTCAAAACCGGTTGGAGCCAGTCTGGCCTGGTTTGAGTCTGGTTAGAGCAGGTCAAAAACGTTTTAAGCTGATCTGGACCGGATAAATACGGTCAAAACCGGATTGAGTCTGTTTGAGCCGGTCAAAACTGGTTTGAGCCGGTCTGGTCGGGTTTGAGTCCAGTTTGAGCCAGTCAAAATTGGTTGGAGCCGGTCTGGCCTGGTTTGATTTGGTCAAAACCCGTTTGAGTCCGGTTTGAGCCGGTCAAAACCGGTTTGAGCCTGTTTGTTCCGGTTTGAGTCCTTTTGAGCCAGTCAAAACAGGTTTGAGCCGGTCTGGTCCGTTTTGAGTCCAGTTTGAGCCGGTCAAAACCAGTTTGAGCTGGTCTGGCCTGGTTTGAGTTCAGTTTGAGCAGGTCAAAACCGTTTTGAGCTGGTCTGGTCCGGATAAATACGGTCAAAACCGGTTTGAGTCTGTTTGAGCCGGTCAAAACCGGTTTGAGCCGGTCTGGCCTGGTTTGATTTGGTCAAAACCCGTTTGAGTCCGGTTTGAGCTGGTCAAAACCGGTTTGAGCCGTCTGGCCTGGTTTGAGTCCGGTTTGAGCCGGTCCGTCATGTTTTAGTCCGGTTTGAGCCAGTCAAAACCGGTTTCAGCCGGTCTGGTTCAGTTTGAGCCGGTCTGGTCCGGTTTGAGCCTGTCAAAACCGATTGAAACCGGTCTGGGCCGGTTTGAGTCCGGTTTCAGCCGGTCAAAACCGGTTTGAGCCGGTCTGGCCTGGTTTGAGTCCAGTTTGAGCAGGTCAAAACCGTTTTGAACTGGGCTGGTCCGGATAAATACGGTCAAAACCGGTTTGAGTCTGTTTGAGCCGGTCAAAACCGGTTTGAGCCGGTCTGGTCGGGTTTGAGTCCAGTTTGAGCCGGTCAAAATTGTTTTGAGCTGGTCTGGCCTGGTTTGATTTGGTCAAAACCCGTTTGAGTCGGTTTGAGCTGGTCAAAACCGGTTTGAGCCGGTCTGGCCTGGATTGATCCAATTTGAGCCGGTCCGGTCATGTTTTAGTCCGGTTTGAGGCAGTCAAAACCGGTTTCAGCCGGTCTGGTTCGGTTTGAGGCGGTCTGGTCCGGTTTGCGCCTGTCAAAACCGATTGAAACCGGTCTGGGCCTGTTTGAGTCCAGTTTCAGCCAGTCAAAACAGGTTTGAGCCGGTCTGGCCTGGTTTGATCTGGTCAAAACCCGTATGAGACCGGTTTGAGCCGGTGAAAACCGGTTTGAGATGTTCTGGTCCGGTTTGAGCTGGTTTGAGCCGTTCTGCTCTGGTGTGAGCCGGTTTGAGCTGGTCTGTTCCTGTTTGAGCCGGTCTGTTCCTGTTTGAGAACGGTTTGAGCCGTTCAAACCGGTTGAGCCGGTCTAGTCCGGTTTGAGTCCGGTTTGAGCCAGTCAAAATCGATTGGAGACGGTCTGGCCTGGTTTGATCTGGTCAAAACCCGTATGAGTACGGTTTGAGCCGGTGAAAACCGGTTTGAGATGTTCTGGTCCGGTTTGAGCCAGTTTGAGCCGGTCTGGTCTGGCTTGAGCCGGTTTGAGCCGGTCTGTTACTGTTTGAGCCGGTCTGTTCCTGTTTGAGTCCAGTTTGAGCCATTCAAAACCGGTGTGAGCCGGTCTAGTCGGTTTGAGTCGGTTTCAGCCGGTCAAAACCGGTTTGAGCCTGTTTGTTCGGTTTGAGTCCTTTTGAGCCAGTCAAAACAGGTTTGAGCCGGTCTGTCCGGTTTGAGTCCGGTTTGAGCCGGTCAAAAGGGGTTTGAGCCGGTCTGGCCTGGTTTGAGTCCGGTTTGAGCAGGTCAAAACCGTTTTGAGCTGGTCTGGTCCGGATAAATACGGTCAAAACCGGTTTGAGTCTGTTTGAGCCGGTGAAAACCGGTTTGAGCCGGTCTGGTCGGGTTTGAGTCCTTTTTGAGCCAGTCAAAACAGGTTTGAGCCGGTCTGGTCCGGTTTGAGTCCGGTTTGAGCCGGTCAAAACCAGTTTGAGCCGGTCTGGCCTGGTTTGAGTCCAGTTTGAGCAGGTCAAAACCGTTTTGAGCTGGTCTGGTCCGGATAAATACGGTCAAAACCGGTTTGAGTCTGTTTGAGCCGGTCAAAACCGGTTTGAGCCGGTCTGGTCGGGTTTGAGTCCAGTTTGAGCCGGTCAAAATTGGTTTGAGCCGGTCTGGCCTGGTTTGATTTGGTCAAAACCCGTTTGAGTCCGGTTTGAGCTGGTCAAAACCGGTTTGAGCCGGTCTGGCCTGGATTGATCCGGTTTGAGCCGGTCCGGTCATGTTTTAGTCCGGTTTGAGCCAGTCAAAACCGGTTTCAGCCGGTCTGGTTCAGTTTGAGCCGGTCTGGTCAGGTTTGAGCCTGTCAAAACCGATTGAAGCCGGTCTGGGCCGGTTTGAGTCCAGTTTCAGCCGGTCAAAACCGGTCTGAGCCGGTCTGGCCTGGTTTGATCTGGTCAAAACCCGTATGAGACCGGTTTGAGCCGGTGAAAACCGGTTTGAGATGTTCTGGTCCGGTGTGAGCCGGTTTGAGCCGTTCTGCTCTGGTGTGAGCCGGTTTGAGCTGGTCTCTTCCTGTTTGAGCCGGTCTGTTCCTGTTTGAGTCCGGTTTGAGCCGTTCAAAACCGGTTTGAGCCAGTCTGGTCCGGTTTGAGTCCGGTTTGAGCCAGTCAAAATCGATTGGAGATGGTCTGGCCTGGTTTGATCTGGTCTAAACCCGTATGAGTACGTTTTGAGCCGGTGAAAACCGTTTTGAGATGTTCTGGTCCGGTTTGAGCCAGTTTGAGCCGGTCTGGTCTGGCTTGAGCCGGTTTGAGCCGGTCTGTTACTGTTTGAGCCGGTCTGTTCCTGTTTGAGTCCGGTTTCAGCCGGTCAAAACCGGTTTCAGGTTGTTTGTTCTGGTTTGAGTCCTTTTTGAGCCAGTCAAAACAGGTTTGAGCCGGTCTGGTCCGGTTTGAGTCCGTTTGAGCTGGTCAAAACCGGTTTGAGCCAGTGTGGCCTGGTTTGAGTCTGGTTTGAGCAGGTCAAAACCGTTTTAAGCTGATCTGGTCCGGATAAATACGGTCAAAACCGGATTGAGTCTGTTTGAGCCGGTCAAAACTGGTTTGAGCCGGCCTGGTCGTGTTTGAGTCCAGTTTGAGCCAGTCAAAATTGGTTGGAGCCGGTCTGGCCTGGTTTGATTTGGTCAAAACCCGTTTGAGTCCGGTTTGAGCCGGTCAAAACCGGTTTGAGCCTGTTTGTTCCGGTTTGAGTCCTTTTTGAGCCAGTCAAAACAGGTTTGAGCCGGTCTGGTCCGGTTTGAGTCCGGTTTGAGCCGGTCAAAACCAGTTTGAGCTGGTCTGGCCTGGTTTGAGTTCAGTTTGAGCAGGTCAAAACCGTTTTGAGCTGGGCTTGTCCGGATAAATACGGTCAAAACCGCTTTGAGACTGTTTGAGCCGATCAAAACCGGTTTGAGCCGGTCTGGCCTGGTTTGATTTGGTCAAAACCCGTTTGAGTCCGGTTTGAGCTGGTCAAAACCGGTTTGAGCCGGTCTGGCCTGGATTGATCCGGTTTGAGCCGGTCCGGTCATGTTTTAGTCCGGTTTGAGCCAGTCAAAACCGGTTTCAGCCGGTCTGGTTCGGTTTGAGCCGGTCAAAACCGTTTGAGTCCGGTTTGAGCCGGTTGGAGTCCGGTTTCAGCCGGTCAAAACCGGTTTGAGCCGGTCTGGCCTGGTTTGAGTCCAGTTTGAGCCGGTCAAAACCGTTTTGAACTGGGCTGGTCCGGATAAATACGTTGAAAACCGGTTTGAGTCTGTTTGAGCCGGTCAAAACCGGTTTGAGCCGGTCTGGTCGGGTTTGAGTCCAGTTTGAGCCGGTCAAAATTGTTTTGAGCTGGTCTGGCCTGGTTTGATTTGGTCAAAACCCGTTTGAGTCGGTTTGAGCTGGTCAAAACCGGTTTGAGCCGGTCTGGCCTGGATTGATCCAATTTGAGCCGGTCCGGTCATGTTTTAGTCCGGTTTGAGGCAGTCAAAACCGGTTTCAGCCGGTCTGGTTCGGTTTGAGGCGGTCTGGTCCGGTTTGCGCCTGTCAAAACCGATTGAAACCGGTCTGGGCCTGTTTGAGTCCGGTTTCAGCCAGTCAAAACCGGTTTGAGCCGGTCTGGCCTGGTTTGATCTGGTCAAAACCCGTATGAGACCGGTTTGAGCCGGTGAAAACCGGTTTGAGATGTTCTGGTCCGGTTTGAGCTGGTTTGAGCCGTTCTGCTCTGGTGTGAGCCGGTTTGAGCTGGTCTGTTCCTGTTTGAGCCGGTCTGTTCCTGTTTGAGTCCGGTTTGAGCCGTCAAAACCGGTTTGAGCCGGTCTGTCCGGTTTGAGTCCGGTTTGAGCCAGTCAAAATCGATTGAGACGGTCTGGCCTGGTTTGATCTGGTCAAAACCCGTATGAGTACGGTTTGAGCCGGTGAAAACCGGTTTGAGATGTTCTGGTCCGTTTGAGCCAGTTTGAGCCGGTCTGGTCTGGCTTGAGCCGGTTTGAGCCGGTCTGTTACTGTTTGAGCCGGTCTGTTCCTGTTTGAGTCCGTTTGAGCTGGTCAAAACCGGTTTGAGTCGGTTTGAGCCGGTCAAAACCGGTTTGAGCCTGTTTGTTCCGGTTTGAGTCCTTTTGAGCCAGTCAAAACAGGTTTGAGCCGGTCTGGTCCGTTTGAGTCCGGTTTGAGCCGGTCAAAATTGGTTTGAGCCGGTCTGGCCTGGTTTGAGTCCGGTTTGAGCAGGTCAAAACCGTTTTGAGCTGGTCTGGTCCGGATAAATACGGTCAAAACCGGTTTGAGCCGGTCTGTTACTGTTTGAGCCGGTGAAAACCGGTTTGAGCCGGTCTGGTCGGGTTTGAGTCATTTTTGAGCCAGTCAAAACAGGTTTGAGCCGGTCTGGTCCGGTTTGAGTCCGGTTTGAGCCGGTCAAAACCAGTTTGAGCCGGTCTGGCCTGGTTTGAGTCCAGTTTGAGCAGGTCAAAACCGTTTTGAGTTGGTCTGGTCCGGATAAATACGGTCAAAACCGGTTTGAGTCTGTTTGAGGCGGTCAAAACCGGTTTGAGCCGGTCTGGTCGGGTTTGAGTCCAGTTTGAGCCGGTCAAAATTGGTTTGAGCCGGTCTGGCCTGGTTTGATTTGGTCAAAACGCGTTTGAGTCCGGTTTGAGCTGGTCAAAACCGGTTTGAGCTGGTCTGGCCTGGATTGATCCGGTTTGAGCCGGTCCAGTCATGTTTTAGTCCGGTTTGAGCCAGTCAAAACCGGTTTCAGCCGGTCTGGTTCGGTTTGAGCCGGTCTGTCCGGTTTGAGCCTGTCAAAACCGATTGAAACCGGTCTGGGCCGGTTTGAGTCCGTTTCAGCCAGTCAAAACCGGTTTGAGCCGGTCTGGCCTGGTTTGATCTGGTCAAAACCCGTATGAGACCGGTTTGAGCCGTTCAAAACCGGTTTGAGATGTTCTGGTCCGGTTTGAGCCGGTTTGAGCCAGTCTGGTCCGGTTTGAGCCGGTTTGAGCTGGTCTGTTCCTGTTTGAGCCGGTCTGTTCCTGTTTGAGTCCGGTTTGAGCCGTTCAAAACCGGTTTGAGCCGGTCTGGCCTGGTTTGAGTCCGGTTTGAGCAGGTCAAAACCGTTTTGAGCTGGTCTGGTCCGATAAATACGGTCAAAACCGGTTTGAGTCTGTTTGAGCCGGTCAAAACCGGTTTGAGCCGGTCTGGTCGGGTTTGAGTCCAGTTTGAGCAGGTCAAAACCGTTTTGAGCCGGTTTGAGCCGGTCTGGCCTGGTTTGATTTGGTCAAAACCCGTTTGAGTCCGGTTTGAGCTGGTCAAAACCGGTTTGAGCCGGTCTGGCCTGGATTGATCCGGTTTGAGCCCGTCCGGTCATGTTTTAGTCCGGTTTGAGCCAGTCAAAACCGGTTTCAGCCGGTCTGGTTCGGTTTGAGCCGGTCTGGTCAGGTTTGAGCCTGTCAAAACCGATTGAAACCTGTCTGGGCCGGTTTGAGTCCGGTTTCAGCCGGTCAAAACCGGTTTGAGCCGGTCTGGCCTGGTTTGATCTGGTCAAAACCCGTATGAGACCGGTTTGAGCTGGTGAAAACCGGTTTGAGATGTTCTGGTCCGGTGAGCCGGTTTGAGCCGTTCTGCTCTGGTGTCAGCCGGTTTGAGCTGGTCTCTTCCTGTTTGAGCCGGTCTGTTCCTCTTTGAGTCCGGTTTGAGCCGTTCAAAACCGGTTTGAGCCAGTCTGGTCCGGTTTGAGTCCGGTTTGAGCCAGTCAAAATCGATTGGAGATGGTCTGGCCTGGTTTGATCTGGTCTAAACCCGTATGAGTACGTTTTGAGCCGGTGAAAACCGTTTTGAGATGTTCTGGTCCGGTTTGAGCCAGTTTGAGCCGGTCTGGTCTGGCTTGAGCCGGTTTGAGCCGGTCTGTTACTGTTTGAGCCGGTCTGTTCCTGTTTGAGTCCGGTTTCAGCCGGTCAAAACCGGTTTCAGGTTGTTTGTTCTGGTTTGAGTCCTTTTTGAGCCAGTCAAAACAGGTTTGAGCCGGTCTGGTCCGGTTTGTGTCCGGTTTGAGCTGGTCAAAACCGGTTGGAGCCAGTCTGGCCTGGTTTGAGTCTGGTTTGAGCAGGTCAAAACCGTTTTAAGCTGATCTGGTCCGGATAAATACGGTCAAAACCGGATTGAGTCTGTTTGAGCCGGTCAAAACAGGTTTGAGCCGGTCTGGTCGGGTTTGAGTCCAGTTTGAGCCAGTCAAAATTGGTTGGAGCCGGTCTGGCCTGGTTTGATTTGGTCAAAACCCGTTTGAGTCCGGTTTGAGCCGGTCAAAACCGGTTTGAGCCTGTTTGTTCCGGTTTGAGTCCTTTTTGAGCCAGTCAAAACAGGTTTGAGCCGGTCTGGTCCGGTTTGAGTCCGGTTTGAGCCGGTCAAAACCAGTTTGAGCTGGTCTGGCCTGGTTTGAGTTCAGTTTGAGCAGGTCAAAACCGTTTTGAGCTGGTCTGGTCCGGATAAATACGGTCAAAACCGGTTTGAGTCTGTTTGAGCCGATCAAAACCGGTTTGAGCCGGTCTGGCCTGGTTTGATTTGGTCAAAACCCGTTTGAGTCCGGTTTGAGCTGGTCAAAACCGGTTTGAGCCGGTCTGGCCTGGATTGATCCGGTTTGAGCCGGTCCGGTCATGTTTTAGTCCGGTTTGAGCCAGTCAAAACCGGTTTCAGCCGGTCTGGTTCGGTTTGAGCCTGTCAAATCCGATTGAAACCGGTCTGGGCCGGTTGGAGTCCGGTTTCAGCCGGTCAAAACCGGTTTGAGCCGGTCTGGCCTGGTTTGAGTCCAGTTTGAGCCGGTCAAAACCGTTTTGAGCTGGTCTGGTCCGGATAAATACGGTCAAAACCGGTTTGAGTCTGTTTGAGCCGGTCAAAACCGGTTTGAGCCGGTCTGGTCGGGTTTGAGTCCAGTTTGAGCCGGTCAAAATTGTTTTGAGCTGGTCTGGCCTGGTTTGATTTGGTCAAAACCCGTTTGAGTCGGTTTGAGCTGGTCAAAACCGGTTTGAGCCGGTCTGGCCTGGATTGATCCGGTTTGAGCCGGTCGGTCATGTTTTAGTCCGGTTTGAGCCAGTCAAAACCGGTTTCAGCGGTCTGGTTCGGTTTGAGCCGGTCTGGTCCGGTTTGCGCCTGTCAAAACCGATTGAAACCGGTCTGGGCCTGTTTGAGTCCGGTTTCAGCCAGTCAAAACCGGTTTGAGCCGGTCTGGCCTGGTTTGATCTGGTCAAAACCCGTATGAGACTGGTTTGAGCCATTGAAAACCGGTTTGAGATGTTCTGGTCCGGTTTGAGCCGGTTTGAGCCATTCTGGTCTGGTGTGAGCCGGTTTGAGCTGGTCTGTTCCTGTTTGAGCCGGTCTGTTCCTGTTTGAGTCCGGTTTGAGCCGTTCAAAACCGGTTTGAGCCGGTCTGGCCTGGTTTGAGTCCAGTTTGAGCAGGTCAAAACCGTTTTGAGCTGGTCTGGTCCGGATAAATACGGTCAAAACCGGTTTGAGTCTGTTTGAGCCGGTCAAAACCGGTTTGAGCCGGTCTGGTCGGGTTTGAGTCCAGTTTGAGCCGGTCAAAATTGGTTTGAGCCGGTCTGGCCTGGTTTGATTTGGTCAAAACCCGTTTGAGTCCGGTTTGAGCTGGTCAAAACCCGTTTGAGTCCGGTTTGAGCTGGTCTGGCCTGGTTTGAGTCCGGTTTGAGCCGGTCCGGTCATGTTTTAGTCCGGTTTGAGCCAGTCAAAACCGGTTTCAGCGGTCTGGTTCGGTTTGAGCCGGTCTGGTCAGGTTTGAGCCTGTCAAAACCGATTGAAACCTGTCTGGGCCGGTTTGAGTCCGGTTTCAGCCGGTCAAAACCGGTTTGAGCCGGTCTGGCCTGGTTTGATCTGGTCAAAACCCGTATGAGACCGGTTTGAGCGGTGAAAACCGGTTTGAGATGTTCTGGTCCGTGTGAGCCGGTTTGAGCCGTTCTGCTCTGGTGTGAGCCGGTTTGAGCTGGTCTCTTCCTGTTTGAGCCGGTCTGTTCCTGTTTGAGTCCGGTTTGAGCCGTTCAAAACCGGTTTGAGCCAGTCTGGTCCGGTTTGAGTCCGGTTTGAGCCAGTCAAAATCGATTGGAGATGGTCTGGCCTGGTTTGATCTGGTCTAAACCCGTATGAGTACGGTTTGAGCGGTTTGAGCCGGTGAAAACCGTTTGAGATGTTCTGGTCGGTTTGAGCCAGTTTGAGCCGGTCTGGTCTGGCTTGAGCCGGTTTGAGCCGGTCGGTCATGTTTTAGTCGGTTTGAGCCGGTCTGTTCCTGTTTGAGTCCGGTTTCAGCCGGTCAAAACCGGTTTCAGCGGTCTGGTTCGGTTTGAGCCGTTCTGGCCTGGTTTGAGTCCTTTTGAGCCAGTCAAAACAGGTTTGAGCCGGTCTGGTCGGTTTGAGTCCGGTTTGAGCGGTTTGAGCTGGTCAAAACCGGTTTGAGCCAGTCTGGCCTGGTTTGAGTCTGGTTTGAGCAGGTCAAAACCGTTTTGAGCTGGTCTGGTCCGGATAAATCTGGTCAAAACCGGTTTGAGTCTGTTTGAGCGGTCAAAACCGGTTTGAGCCGGTCTGGTCGGGTTTGAGTCCAGTTTGAGCCAGTCAAAATTGGTTTGAGCCGGTTTGAGCCGGTCTGGCCTGGTTTGATTTGGTCAAAACCCGTTTGAGTCCGGTTTGAGCCGGTCAAAACCGGTTTGAGCCTGTTTGTTCGGTTTGAGTCCTTTTGAGCCAGTCAAAACAGGTTTGAGCCGGTCTGGTCGGTTTGAGTCGGTTTGAGCGGTCAAAACCGGTTTGAGCTGGTCTGGCCTGGTTTGAGTTCAGTTTGAGCAGGTCAAAACCGTTTTGAGCTGGTCTGGTCCGATAAATACGGTCAAAACCGGTTTGAGTCTGTTTGAGCCGGTCAAAACCGGTTTGAGCGGTCTGGCCTGGTTTGATTTGGTCAAAACCGTTTGAGTCCGGTTTGAGCTGGTCAAAACCGGTTTGAGCCGGTCTGGCCTGGATTGATCCGGTTTGAGCGGTCGGTCATGTTTTAGTCCGGTTTGAGCCAGTCAAAACCGGTTTGAGCGGTCTGGTCGGTTTGAGCCTGTCAAAACCGATTGAAACCGGTCTGGGCCGGTTTGAGTCCGGTTTCAGCCGGTCAAAACGGTTTGAGCGGTCTGGCCTGGTTTGAGTCCAGTTTGAGCCGGTCAAAACCGTTTTGAACTGGGCTGGTCCGGATAAATACGGTCAAAACCGGTTTGAGTCTGTTTGAGCGGTCAAAACCGGTTTGAGCCGGTCTGGTCGGGTTTGAGTCAGTTTGAGCGGTCAAAACCGGTTTGAGCGGTTTGAGCTGGTCTGGCCTGGTTTGATTTGGTCAAAACCCGTTTGAGTCGGTTTGAGCTGGTCAAAACCGGTTTGAGCCGGTCTGGCCTGGATTGATCCGGTTTGAGCCGGTCCGGTCATGTTTTAGTCGGTTTGAGCCAGTCAAAACCGGTTTGAGCGGTCTGGTCCGGTTTGAGCGGTCTGGTCCGGTTTGAGCCTGTCAAAACCGATTGAAACCGGTCTGGGCCTGTTTGAGTCGGTTTCAGCCAGTCAAAACCGGTTTGAGCGGTCTGGCCTGGTTTGATCTGGTCAAAACCCGTATGAGACGGTTTGAGCCGGTGAAAACCGGTTTGAGATGTTCTGGTCGGTTTGAGCCGGTTTGAGCCGTTCTGCTCTGGTGTGAGCCGGTTTGAGCTGGTCTGTTCCTGTTTGAGCCGGTCTGTTCCTGTTTGAGTCCGGTTTGAGCCGTTCAAAACCGGTTTGAGCGGTTTGAGCCAGTCAAAATCGATTGGAGCGGTCTGGCCTGGTTTGATCTGGTCAAAACCCGTATGAGACGGTTTGAGCGGTGAAAACCGGTTTGAGATGTTCTGGTCGGTTTGAGCCAGTTTGAGCCGGTCTGGTCTGGCTTGAGCGGTTTGAGCCAGTCTGTTACTGTTTGAGCCGGTCTGTTCCTGTTTGAGTCAGTTTGAGCCATTCAAAACCGGTGTGAGCCGGTCTAGTCGGTTTGAGTCGGTTTCAGCCGGTCAAAACCGGTTTGAGCCTGTTTGTTCGGTTTGAGTCCTTTTGAGCCAGTCAAAACAGGTTTGAGCCGGTCTGGTCGGTTTGAGTCGGTTTGAGCCGGTCAAAATTGGTTTGAGCGGTCTGGCCTGGTTTGAGTCGGTTTGAGCAGGTCAAAACCGTTTTGAGCTGGTCTGGTCCGGATAAATCTGGTCAAAACCGGTTTGAGTCTGTTTGAGCCGGTCAAAACCGGTTTGAGCCGGTCTGGTCGGGTTTGAGTCAGTTTGAGCCAGTCAAAACAGGTTTGAGCCGGTCTGGTCGGTTTGAGTCCGGTTTGAGCCGGTCAAAACCAGTTTGAGCCGGTCTGGCCTGGTTTGAGTCAGTTTGAGCAGGTCAAAACCGTTTTGAGCTGGTCTGGTCCGGATAAATCTGGTCAAAACCGGTTTGAGTCTGTTTGAGCCGGTCAAAACCGGTTTGAGCCGGTCTGGTCGGGTTTGAGTCCAGTTTGAGCCAGTCAAAATTGGTTTGAGCGGTCTGGCCTGGTTTGATTTGGTCAAAACCCGTTTGAGTCGGTTTGAGCTGGTCAAAACCGGTTTGAGCAGTCTGGCCTGGATTGATCCGGTTTGAGCGGTCTAGTCCGGTTTGAGTCGGTTTGAGCCAGTCAAAACCGGTTTCAGCCGGTCTGGTTCGGTTTGAGCGGTCTGTTCCTGTTTGAGCCGGTCAAAACCGTTTTGAGCCGGTCTGGTCGGTTTGAGTCGGTTTCAGCCAGTCAAAACCGGTTTGAGCGGTCTGGCCTGGTTTGATCTGGTCAAAACCCGTATGAGACCGGTTTGAGCCGGTGAAAACCGGTTTGAGATGTTCTGGTCGGTGTGAGCCGGTTTGAGCCGTTCTGGTCTGGTGTGAGCCGGTTTGAGCTGGTCTGTTCCTGTTTGAGCCGGTCTGTTCCTGTTTGAGTCCGGTTTGAGCCGTTCAAAACCGGTTTGAGCCGGTCTGGTCGGTTTGAGTCTGGTTTGAGCCAGTCAAAATCGATTGGAGACGGTCTGGCCTGGTTTGATCTGGTCAAAACCCGTATGAGTACGGTTTGAGCGGTGAAAACCGGTTTGAGATGTTCTGGTCGGTTTGAGCCAGTTTGAGCGGTCTGGTCTGGCTTGAGCCGGTTTGAGCGGTCTGTTACTGTTTGAGCCGGTCTGTTCCTGTTTGAGTCCAGTTTGAGCCATTCAAAACCGGTGTGAGCGGTCTAGTCCGGTTTGAGTCGGTTTCAGCCGGTCAAAACCGGTTTGAGCCTGTTTGTTCGGTTTGAGTCCTTTTGAGCCAGTCAAAACAGGTTTGAGCCGGTCTGGTCTGGTTTGAGTCGGTTTGAGCCGGTCAAAACGGTTTGAGCGGTCTGGCCTGGTTTGAGTCCGGTTTGAGCAGGTCAAAACCGTTTTGAACTGGGCTGGTCCGGATAAATCTGGTCAAAACCCGTTTGAGTCGGTTTGAGCCGGTCAAAACCGGTTTGAGCGGTTTGAGCCGTCTGGTCTGGTTTGAGTCCAGTTTGAGCCGGTCAAAATTGGTTTGAGCGGTCTGGCCTGGTTTGATTTGGTCAAAACCCGTTTGAGTCGGTTTGAGCTGGTCAAAACCGGTTTGAGCTGGTCTGGCCTGGTTTGATCCGGTTTGAGCGGTCGGTCATGTTTTAGTCTGGTTTGAGCCAGTCAAAACCGGTTTCAGCCGGTCTGGTTCAGTGTGAGCCGGTCTGGTTCGGTTTGAGCCGGTCAAAACCGTTTTGAGCCGGTCTGGTCTGGTTTGAGCCGGTTTGAGTCCGGTTTCAGCCAGTCAAAACCGGTTTGAGCGGTCTGGCCTGGTTTGATCTGGTCAAAACCCGTATGAGACCGGTTTGAGCCGGTGAAAACCGGTTTGAGATGTTCTGGTCGGTTTGAGCCGGTTTGAGCGGTCTGGTCTGGTTTGAGTCCGTTTGAGCCGGTTTGAGCTGGTCTGTTCCTGTTTGAGTCGGTTTGAGCCGTTCAAAACCGGTTTGAGCCGGTCTAGTCGGTTTGAGTCTGGTTTGAGCCAGTCAAAATCGATTGGAGCGGTCTGGCCTGGTTTGATCTGGTCAAAACCCGTATGAGTCCGGTTTGAGCGGTGAAAACCGGTTTGAGCCAGTCTGGTCCGGTTTGAGTCAGTTTGAGCCGGTCAAAATTGGTTTGAGCGGTCTGGCCTGGTTTGATTTGGTCAAAACCCGTTTGAGTCCGGTTTGAGCTGGTCAAAACCGGTTTGAGCGGTCTGGCCTGGATTGATCCGGTTTGAGCGGTCCGGTCATGTTTTAGTCGGTTTGAGCCAGTCAAAACCGGTTTCAGCCGGTCTGGTTCAGTTTGAGCCGGTCTGGTCGGTTTGAGCCTGTCAAAACCGATTGAAACCGGTCTGGGCGGTTTGAGTCGGTTTCAGCGGTCAAAACCGGTCTGAGCCGGTCTGGCCTGGTTTGATCTGGTCAAAACCGTATGAGACCGGTTTGAGCGGTGAAAACCGGTTTGAGATGTTCTGGTCGGTGTGAGCGGTTTGAGCCGTTCTGCTCTGGTGTGAGCCGGTTTGAGCTGGTCTCTTCCTGTTTGAGCCGGTCTGTTCCTGTTTGAGTCGGTTTGAGCCGTTCAAAACCGGTTTGAGCTGGTCTGGTCGGTTTGAGTCGGTTTGAGCCAGTCAAAATCGATTGGAGCGGTCTGGCCTGGTTTGATCTGGTCAAAACCCGTATGAGTACGGTTTGAGCCGGTGAAAACCGGTTTGAGATATTCTGGTCCTGTTTGAGTCAGTTTGAGCCATTCAAAACCGGTGTGAGCCGGTCTAGTCGGTTTGAGTCCGGTTTCAGCCGGTCAAAACCGGTTTGAGCCTGTTTGTTCGGTTTGAGTCCTTTTGAGCCAGTCAAAACAGGTTTGAGCGGTCTGGTCGGTTTGAGTCGGTTTGAGCCAGTCAAAATCGATTGGAGACGGTCTGGCCTGGTTTGATCTGGTCAAAACCCGTATGAGACCAGTTTGAGCCGGTTTGAGCCGGTGAAAACCGGTTTGAGATATTCTGGTCGGTTTGAGCCAGTTTGAGCCGGTCTGGTCTGGCTTGAGCCGGTTTGAGCCGGTCTGTTACTGTTTGAGCCGGTCTGTTCCTGTTTGAGTCAGTTTGAGCCATTCAAAACCGGTGTGAGCGGTCTAGTCGGTTTGAGTCCGGTTTCAGCCAGTCAAAACCGGTTTGAGCCTGTTTGTTCGGTTTGAGTCCTTTTGAGCCAGTCAAAACAGGTTTGAGCCGGTCTGGTCCGGTTTGAGTCCGGTTTGAGCCTGTCAAAACCGGTTTGAGCCGGTCTGGCCTGGTTTGAGTCCGGTTTGAGCAGGTCAAAACCGTTTTGAGCTGGTCTGGTCCGGATAAATACGGTCAAAACCGGTTTGAGTCTGTTTGAGCCGGTCAAAACGGTTTGAGCCGGTCTGGTCGGTTTGAGTCCAGTTTGAGCCAGTCAAAAGGTTTGAGCCGGTCTGGCCTGGTTTGATTTGGTCAAAACCCGTTTGAGTCCGGTTTGAGCTGGTCAAAACCGGTTTGAGCGGTCTGGCCTGGATTGATCGGTTTGAGCGGTCGGTCATGTTTTAGTCGGTTTGAGCCAGTCAAAACCGGTTTCAGCCGGTCTGGTTCAGTTTGAGCCGGTCTGGTCTGGTTTGAGCCTGTCAAAACCGATTGAAACCGGTCTGGGCGGTTTGAGTCGGTTTCAGCCAGTCAAAACCGGTTTGAGCGGTCTGGCCTGGTTTGATCTGGTCAAAACCCGTATGAGACCGGTTTGAGCCGGTGAAAACCGGTTTGAGATGTTCTGGTCGGTTTGAGCGGTTTGAGCCGTTCTGGTCTGGTGTGAGCGGTTTGAGCTGGTCTGTTCCTGTTTGAGCGGTCTGTTCCTGTTTGAGTCCGGTTTGAGCCGTTCAAAACCGGTTTGAGCCGGTCTAGTCGGTTTGAGTCCGGTTTGAGCCAGTCAAAATCGATTGGAGCGGTCTGGCCTGGTTTGATCTGGTCAAAACCCGTATGAGTACGGTTTGAGCCGGTGAAAACCGGTTTGAGATGTTCTGGTCGGTTTGAGCCAGTTTGAACCGGTCTGGTCTGGCTTGAGCGGTTTGAGCGGTCTGTTACTGTTTGAGCCGGTCTGTTCCTGTTTGAGTCAGTTTGAGCCATTCAAAACCGGTGTGAGCCGGTCTAGTCCGGTTTGAGTCCGGTTTCAGCGGTCAAAACCGGTTTGAGCCTGTTTGTTCGGTTTGAGTCCTTTTGAGCCAGTCAAAACAGGTTTGAGCCGGTCTGGTCCGGTTTGAGTCGGTTTGAGCCGGTGAAAACCGGTTTGAGCCGGTCTGGCCTGGTTTGAGTCGGTTTGAGCAGGTCAAAACCGTTTTGAGCTGGTCTGGTCCGGATAAATCTGGTCAAAACCGGTTTGAGTCTGTTTGAGCCGGTCAAAACCGGTTTGAGCCGGTCTGGTCGGTTTGAGTCCAGTTTGAGCCGGTCAAAATTGGTTTGAGCCAGTCTGGCCTGGTTTGATTTGGTCAAAACCGTTTGAGTCGGTTTGAGCTGGTCAAAACCGGTTTGAGCGGTCTGGCCTGGATTGATCCGGTTTGAGCCGGTCGGTCATGTTTTAGTCGGTTTGAGCCAGTCAAAACCGGTTTCAGCGGTCTGGTTCGGTTTGAGCCGGTCTGGTCTGGTTTGAGCCTGTCAAAACCGATTGAAACCGGTCTGGGCGGTTTGAGTCCGGTTTCAGCCAGTCAAAACCGGTTTGAGCGGTCTGGCCTGGTTTGATCTGGTCAAAACCCGTATGAGACCGGTTTGAGCCGGTGAAAACCGGTTTGAGATGTTCTGGTCGGTTTGAGCCGGTTTGACACGTTCTGGTCTGGTGTGAGCCGGTTTGAGCTGGTCTCTTCCTGTTTGAGCCGGTCTGTTCCTGTTTGAGTCGGTTTGAGCCGTTCAAAACCGGTTTGAGCAGTCTGGTCGGTTTGAGTCCGGTTTGAGCCAGTCAAAATCGATTGGAGCGGTCTGGCCTGGTTTGATCTGGTCAAAACCCGTATGAGTACAGTTTGAGCCGGTGAAAACCGGTTTGAGATATTCTGGTCCGGTTTGAGCCAGTTTGAACCGGTCTGGTCTGGCTTGAGCGGTTTGAGCGGTCTGTTACTGTTTGAGCCGGTTTGAGTCAGTTTGAGCCATTCAAAACCGGTGTGAGCCGGTCTAGTCCGGTTTGAGTCCGGTTTCAGCCGGTCAAAACCGGTTTGAGCCTGTTTGTTCGGTTTGAGTCCTTTTGAGCCAGTCAAAACAGGTTTGAGCGGTCTGGTCCGGTTTGAGTCGGTTTGAGCCAGTCAAAAGGTTTGAGCCGGTTTGAGCCGGTCTGGCCTGGTTTGAGTCCGGTTTGAGCAGGTCAAAACCGTTTTGAGCTGGTCTGGTCCGGATAAATCTGGTCAAAACCGGTTTGAGTCTGTTTGAGCCGGTCAAAACCGGTTTGAGCCGGTCTGGTCGGTTTGAGTCCGGTTTGAGCCGGTCAAAACCGGTTTGAGCCGGTCTGGCCTGGTTTGAGTCAGTTTGAGCAGGTCAAAACCGTTTTGAGCTGGTCTGGTCCGGATAAATCTGGTCAAAACCGGTTTGAGTCTGTTTGAGCGGTCAAAACCGGTTTGAGCCGGTCTGGTCGGTTTGAGTCCAGTTTGAGCCGGTCAAAATTGGTTTGAGCGGTCTGGCCTGGTTTGATTTGGTCAAAACCCGTTTGAGTCGGTTTGAGCTGGTCAAAACCGGTTTGAGCGGTCTGGCCTGGATTGATCGGTTTGAGCGGTCGGTCATGTTTTAGTCGGTTTGAGCCAGTCAAAACCGGTTTCAGCGGTCTGGTTCGGTTTGAGTCCGTTTCAGCCGGTCTGGTTCGGTTTGAGCCGGTCAAAACCGATTGAAATCGGTCTGGGCCGGTTTGAGTCGGTTTCAGCCAGTCAAAACCGGTTTGAGCGGTCTGGCCTGGTTTGATCTGGTCAAAACCCGTATGAGACCGGTTTGAGCCGGTGAAAACCGGTTTGAGATGTTCTGGTCGGTTTGAGCGGTTTGAGCCGTTCTGGCCTGGTGTGAGCCGGTTTGAGCTGGTCTGTTCCTGTTTGAGCCGGTCTGTTCCTGTTTGAGTCCGGTTTGAGCCGTTCAAAACCGGTTTGAGCCGGTCTAGTCCGGTTTGAGTCTGGTTTGAGCCAGTCAAAATCGATTGGAGACGGTCTGGCCTGGTTTGATCTGGTCAAAACCCGTATGAGTACGGTTTGAGCCGGTGAAAACCGGTTTGAGCCGGTCTGGTCGGGTTTGAGTCCAGTTTGAGCCGGTCAAAATTGGTTTGAGCCGGTCTGGCCTGGTTTGATTTGGTCAAAACCCGTATGAGTCCGGTTTGAGCTGGTCAAAACCGGTTTGAGCCGGTCTGGCCTGGATTGATCCGGTTTGAGCCGGTCCGGTCATGTTTTAGTCCGGTTTGAGCCAGTCAAAACCGGTTTCAGCCGGTCTGGTTCGGTTTGAGCCGGTCTGGTCCGGTTTGAGCCTGTCAAAACCGATTGAAACCGGTCTGGGCCGGTTTGAGTCCGGTTTCAGCCGGTCAAAACCGGTTTGAGCCGGTCTGGCCTGGTTTGATCTGGTCAAAACCCGTATGAGACCAGTTTGAGCCGGTGAAAACCGGTTTGAGATGTTCTGGTCCGGTTTGAGCCGGTTTGAGCCGTTCTGCTCTGGTGTGAGCCGGTTTGAGCTGGTCTCTTCCTGTTTGAGCCGGTCTGTTCCTGTTTGAGTCCGGTTTGAGCCGTTCAAAACCGGTTTGAGCTGGTCTGGTCCGGTTTGAGTCCGGTTTGAGCCAGTCAAAATCGATTGGAGACGGTCTGGCCTGGTTTGATCTGGTCAAAACCCGTATGAGTACGGTTTGAGCCGGTGAAAACCGGTTTGAGATGTTCTGGTCCTGTTTGAGTCCAGTTTGAGCCATTCAAAACCGGTGTGAGCCGGTCTAGTCCGGTTTGAGTCCAGTTTAAGCCGATCAAAACCGGTTTGAGCCTGTTTGTTCCGGTTTGAGTCCTTTTTGAGCCAGTCAAAACAGGTTTGAGCCGGTCTGGTCCGGTTTGAGTCCGGTTTGAGCCAGTCAAAATCGATTGGAGACGGTCTGGCCTGGTTTGATCTGGTCAAAACCCGTATGAGTACGGTTTGAGCCGGTGAAAACCGGTTTGAGATGTTCTGGTCCGGTTTGAGCCAGTTTGAGCCGGTCTGGTCTGGCTTGAGCCGGTTTGAGCCGGTCTGTTACTGTTTGAGCCGGTCTGTTCCTGTTTGAGTCCAGTTTGAGCCATTCAAAACCGGTGTGAGCCGGTCTAGTCCGGTTTGAGTCCGGTTTCAGCCGGTCAAAACCGGTTTGAGCCTGTTTGTTCCGGTTTGAGTCTTTTTGAGCCAGTCAAAACAGGTTTGAGCCGGTCTGGTTCGGTTTGAGTCCGGTTTGAGCCTGTCAAAAAGGGTTTGAGCCCGTCTGACCTGGTTTGAGTCCGGTTTGAGCAGGTCAAAACCGTTTTGAGCTGGTCTGGTCCGGATAAATACGGTCAAAACCGGTTTGAGTCTGTTTGAGCCGGTCAAAACCGGTTTGAGCCGGTCTGGTCGGGTTTGAGTCATTTTTGAGCCAGTCAAAACAGGTTTGAGCCGGTCTGGTCCGGTTTGAGTCCGGTTTGAGCTGGTCAAAACCGGTTTGAGCCGGTCTGGCCTGGTTTGAGTCCAGTTTGAGCAGGTCAAAACCGTTTTGAGCTGGTCTGGTCCGGATAAATACGGTCAAAACCGGTTTGAGTCTGTTTGAGCCGGTCAAAACCGGTTTGAGCCGGTCTGGCCTGGTTTGATCTGGTCAAAACCCGTATGAGACCGGTTTGAGCCGGTGAAAACCGGTTTGAGATGTTCTGGTCCGGTTTGAGCCGGTTTGAGCCGTTCTGGTCTGGTGTGAGCCGGTTTGAGCTGGTCTGTTCCTGTTTGAGCCGGTCTGTTCCTGTTTGAGTCCGGTTTGAGCCGTTCAAAACCGGTTTGAGCCGGTCTAGTCCGGTTTGAGTCCGGTTTGAGCCAGTCAAAATCGATTGGAGACGGTCTGGCCTGGTTTGATCTGGTCAAAACCCGTATGAGTACGGTTTGAGCCGGTGAAAACCGGTTTGAGCCAGTCTGTTCCTGTTTGAGTCCAGTTTGAGCCAGTTTGAGCCATTCAAAACCGGTGTGAGCCGGTCTAGTCCGGTTTCAGCCGGTCAAAACCGGTTTGAGCCTGTTTGTTCCGGTTTGAGTCCTTTTTGAGCCAGTCAAAACAGGTTTGAGCCGGTCTGGTCCGGTTTGAGTCCGGTTTGAGCCAGTCAAAATTGGTTCGAGCCGGTCTGGCCTGGTTTGATCTGGTCAAAACCGGTTTGAGTCTGGTTTGAGCGGTTTGAGCCGGTGAAAACCGGTTTGAGATGTTCTGGTCCGGTTTGAGCCAGTTTGAGCCGTTCTGGTCTTGCTTGAGCCGGTTTGAGCCGGTCTGTTACTGTTTGAGCCGGTCTGTTCCTGTTTGAGTCCAGTTTGAGCCGTCAAAACCGGTTTGAGCCGGTCTAGTCCGGTTTGAGTCCGGTTTGAGCCAGTCAAAACCGGTTTGAGCGGTCTGGCCTGGTTTGATCTGGTCAAAACCCGTATGAGTACGGTTTGAGCCGGTGAAAACCGGTTTGAGATGTTCTGGTCCGGTTTGAGCCAGTTTGAGCGGTCTGGTCTGGCTTGAGCCGGTTTGAGCCGGTCTGTTACTGTTTGAGCCGGTCTGTTCCTGTTTGAGTCCAGTTTGAGCCATTCAAAACCGTGTGAGCCGGTCTAGTCCGGTTTGAGTCCGTTTCAGCCGGTCAAAACCGGTTTGAGCCTGTTTGTTCCGGTTTGAGTCCTTTTTGAGCCAGTCAAAACAGGTTTGAGCCGGTCTGGTCCGGTTTGAGTCCGGTTTGAGCCGGTCAAAACCGGTTTGAGCCGGTCTGGCCTGGTTTGATTTGGTCAAAACCCGTATGAGTACGGTTTGAGCCGGTGAAAACCGGTTTGAGCCGGTCTGGTCGGTTTGAGTCCAGTTTGAGCAGGTCAAAACCGGTTTGAGCCGTCTGGCCTGGTTTGATTTGGTCAAAACCGTTTTGAGCTGGTCTGGTCCGGTTTGAGCTGGTCAAAACCGGTTTGAGCCGGTCTGGCCTGGATTGATCCGGTTTGAGCCGGTCCGGTCATGTTTTAGTCCGGTTTGAGCCAGTCAAAACAGGTTTGAGCCGGTCTGGTTCGGTTTGAGCCAGTCTGGTCCGGTTTGAGCCTGTCAAAACCGATTGAAACCGGTCTGGGCCGGTTTGAGTCCGTTTCAGCCGGTCAAAACCGGTCTGAGCCGTTCTGGCCTGGTTTGATCTGGTCAAAACCCGTATGAGACCAGTTTGAGCCGGTGAAAACCGGTTTGAGATGTTCTGGTCCGGTTTGAGCCGGTTTGAGCCGTTCTGCTCTGGTGTGAGCCGGTTTGAGCTGGTCTCTTCCTGTTTGAGCCGGTCTGTTCCTGTTTGAGTCCGGTTTGAGCTGGTCAAAACCGGTTTGAGCTGGTCTGGTCCGGTTTGAGTCCGGTTTGAGCCAGTCAAAATCGATTGAGACGGTCTGGCCTGGTTTGATCTGGTCAAAACCCGTATGAGTACGGTTTGAGCCGGTGAAAACCGGTTTGAGATGTTCTGGTCCGGTTTGAGCCAGTTTGAGCCGGTCTGGTCTGGCTTGAGCCGGTTTGAGCCGGTCTGTTACTGTTTGAGCCGGTCTGTTCCTGTTTGAGTCCAGTTTGAGCCATTCAAAACCGGTGTGAGCCGGTCTAGTCCGGTTTGAGTCCGGTTTCAGCCGGTCAAAACCGGTTTGAGCCTGTTTGTTCCGGTTTGAGTCCTTTTTGAGCCAGTCAAAACAGGTTTGAGCCGGTCTGGTCCGTTTGAGTCCGTTTGAGCCGGTCAAAACGGTTTGAGCCGGTCTGGCCTGGTTTGAGTCCGGTTTGAGCAGGTCAAAACCGTTTTGAGCTGGTCTGGTCCGGATAAATACGGTCAAAACCGGTTTGAGTCTGTTTGAGCCGGTGAAAACCGGTTTGAGCTGGTCTGGTCGGGTTTGAGTCCTTTTTGAGCCAGTCAAAACAGGTTTGAGCCGGTCTGGTCCGGTTTGAGTCCGGTTTGAGCCGGTCAAAACCGGTTTGAGCCGGTCTGGCCTGGTTTGAGTCCAGTTTGAGCAGGTCAAAACCGTTTTGAGCTGGTCTGGTCCGGATAAATACGGTCAAAACCGGTTTGAGTCTGTTTGAGCCGGTGAAAACCGGTTTGAGCCGGTCTGGTCGGGTTTGAGTCCAGTTTGAGCCGGTCAAAATTGGTTTGAGCCGGTCTGGCCTGGTTTGATTTGGTCAAAACCCGTTTGAGTCCGGTTTGAGCTGGTCAAAACCGGTTTGAGCCGGTCTGGCCTGGATTGATCCGGTTTGAGCCGGTCCGGTCATGTTTTAGTCCGGTTTGAGCCAGTCAAAACCGGTTTCAGCCGGTCTGGTTCGGTTTGAGCCGGTCTGGTCCGGTTTGAGCCTGTCAAAACCGATTGAAACCGGTCTGGGCCGGTTTGAGTCCGGTTTCAGCCAGTCAAAACCGGTTTGAGCCAGTCTGGCCTGGTTTGATCTGGTCAAAACCCGTATGAGACCGGTTTGAGCCGGTGAAAACCGGTTTGAGATGTTCTGGTCCGGTTTGAGCCGGTTTGAGCCGTTCTGGTCTGGTGTGAGCCGGTTTGAGCTGGTCTGTTCCTGTTTGAGCCGGTCTGTTCCTGTTTGAGTCCGGTTTGAGCCGTTCAAAACCGGTTTGAGGGGTCTAGTCCGGTTTGAGTCTAGTTAGAGCCAGTCAAAATCGATTGGAGACGTTCTGGCCTGGTTTGTTCTGGTCAAAACCCGTATGAGTACGGTTTGAGCCGGTGAAAACCGGTTTGAGCCGGTCTGGTCGGGTTTGAGTCCAGTTTGAGCCGGTCAAAATTGGTTTGAGCCGGTCTGGCCTGGTTTGATTTGGTCAAAACCCGTTTGAGTCCGGTTTGAGCTGGTCAAAACCGGTTTGAGCCGGTCTGGCCTGGATTGATCCGGTTTGAGCCGGTCCGGTCATGTTTTAGTCCGGTTTGAGCCAGTCAAAACCGGTTTCAGCCGGTCTGGTTGGGTTTGAGCCAGTCTGGTCCGGTTTGAGCCTGTCAAAACCGATTGAAACCGGTCTGGGCCGGTTTGAGTCCGGTTTCAGCTGGTCAAAACCGGTCTGAGCCGTTCTGGCCTGGTTTGATCTGGTCAAAACCCGTATGAGACCAGTTTGAGCCGGTGAAAACCGGTTTGAGATGTTCTGGTCCGGTGTGAGCCGGTTTGAGCCGTTCTGCTCTGGTGTGAGCCGGTTTGAGCTGGTCTCTTCCTGTTTGAGCCGGTCTGTTCCTGTTTGAGTCCGGTTTGAGCCGTTCAAAACCGGTTTGAGCTGGTCTGGTCCGGTTTGAGTCCGGTTTGAGCCAGTCAAAATCGATTGGAGACGGTCTGGCCTGGTTTGATCTGGTCAAAACCCGTATGAGTACGGTTTGAGCCGGTGAAAACCGGTTTGAGATGTTCTGGTCCTGTTTGAGTCCAGTTTGAGCCATTCAAAACCAGTGTGAGCCGGTCTAGTCCGGTTTGAGTCCGGTTTCAGCCGGTCAAAACCGGTTTGAGCCTGTTTGTTCCGGTTTGAGTCCTTTTTGAGCCAGTCAAAACAGGTTTGAGCCGGTCTGGTCCGGTTTGAGTCCGGTTTGAGCCGGTCAAAAGGGGTTTGAGCCGGTCTGGCCTGGTTTGAGTCCGGTTTGTGCCGGTCAAAAGGGGTTTGAGCCGGTCTGGCCTGGTTTGAGTCCGGTTTGAGCAGGTCAAAACCGTTTTGAGCTGGTCTGGTCCGGATAAATACGGTCAAAACCGGTTTGAGTCTGTTTGAGCCGGTGAAAACCGGTTTGAGCGGTCTGGTCGGTTTGAGTCCTTTTGAGCCAGTCAAAACAGGTTTGAGCCAGTCTGTTCCTGTTTGAGTCGGTTTGAGCCGGTCTGGCCTGGTTTGAGCCGGTCTGGCCTGGTTTGAGTCCAGTTTGAGCAGGTCAAAACCGTTTTGAGCTGGTCTGGTCCGGATAAATACGGTCAAAACCGGTTTGAGTCTGGTTTGAGTCCAGTTTGAGCCAGTCAAAACAGGTTTGAGCCGGTGAAAACCGGTTTGAGCGGTTTGAGCCAGTGAAAACCGGTTTGAGTCTGGTTTGAGCCAGTGAAAACCGGTTTGAGCCAGTCAAAACAGGTTTGAGCCAGTTTGAGCCGGTCAAAACCGTTTTGAGCTGGTCTCTTCCTGTTTGAGCGGTCAAAACCGGTTTGAGATATTCTGGTCGGTTTGAGTCCTTTTGAGCCAGTCAAAACCGTTTTGAACTGGGCTGGTCCGGATAAATACGGTCAAAACCGGTTTGAGCCAGTCAAAACAGGTTTGAGCGGTCAAAACCGGTTTGAGCGGTCAAAACCGGTTTGAGCGGTTTGAGCCAGTGAAAACCGGTTTGAGTCTGGTTTGAGCCAGTGAAAACCGGTTTGAGCCAGTCAAAACAGGTTTGAGCCAGTTTGAGCCGGTCAAAACCGTTTTGAGCTGGTCTGTTCCTGTTTGAGTCGGTTTGAGCGGTGAAAACCGGTTTGAGATGTTCTGGTCCTGTTTGAGTCCGTTTGAGCCGGTCTAGTCGGTTTGAGCTGGTCAAAACCGTATGAGTCGGTTTGAGTCCAGTTTGAGCCAGTCAAAACAGGTTTGAGCCAGTGAAAACCGGTTTGAGCGGTTTGAGCCAGTGAAAACCGGTTTGAGTCTGTTTGAGCCGGTGAAAACCGGTTTGAGCCAGTCAAAACAGGTTTGAGCCAGTTTGAGCCGGTCAAAACCGTTTTGAACTGGGCTGGTCCGGATAAATACGGTCAAAACCGGTTTGAGCCAGTTTGAGCCAGTCAAAACAGGTTTGA
>JAKFHT010001206.1:0-34827 GCA_023783455.1 Erythrocebus patas
CGAAAGGCTTCTGAAGGGAAAGATGTAACTCTGTGAGATTAACAGAACACAGAGCAGTTTCTCAATAGGCTTCTTTCCAGTTTTGAACGGAAGATATTTTTTCACCAAAGCCCTAAGGGCTTCCAAATATCACTTTGCCAATTCCACAAGAACAGTCTTAGCGAAAGGCTTCTTGAAGGAAAGATGTAACTCTGTGAGATGAATTAACAGAACACAGAGCAGTTTCTCAGAAAGCTTTCCAGTTTTGAACGGAAGATATTTCTTCTTCACCATAGCCCTCTAAGGGCATCCAAATATCCCTATGCCAATTCCACAAGAACAGGCTTAGCAAAAGACTTCTTGAAGGAAAGATGTAACTCTGTGAGATGAATTAACAGAACACAGAGCAGTTTCTAAGAAAGCTTCTTTCCAGTTTTGAACGGAAGATATTTCCTTTTCACCATAGCCCTCTATGGTCTTTCAAATATGCCTTCGCTAATTCCACAAGAACAGCCTTAGCGAAGGCTTCTTGAAGGAAAGATGTAACTCTGTGAGATGAATTAACAGAACACAGAGCAGTTTATCAGAAAGCTTCTTTCCAGTTTTGAACGGAAGATATTTCCTTCTTCACCATAGCCCTCTAAGGGCATCCAAATATCCCTTTGCCAATTCCACAAGAACAGGCTTAGCGAAAGACTTCTTGAAGGGAAAGATGTAACTCTGTGTGATGAATTAACAGAACACAGGGCAGTTTCTCAGAAAGCTTCTTTCCAGTTTTGAACGGAAGATATTTCCTTTTTCACCATAGCCCTCTGTGGGCTTCCAAATATCCCTTTCCAATTCCACAAGAACAGCCTTAGCGAAAGGCTTCTTGAAGGAAAGATGTAACTGTGAGATGAATTAACAGAACACAGAGCAGTTTCTCAGAAAGCTTCTTTCCAGTTTTGAACGGAAGATATTTCTTTTTCACCATAGCCTCTATGGGTTTCCAAATATCCTTTGCCAATTCCACAAGAACAGCCTTAGCGAAAGGCTTCTTGCAGGAAATATTTAACTCTGTGAGATGAATTAACAGAACACAGAGCAGTTTCTCAATAGGTTTCTTTCCAGTTTTGAACGGAAGATATTTCCTTTTTCACCAAAGCCCTCTAAGGGCTTCCAAATATCACTATGCCAATTCCACAAGAACAGTCTTAGAAAGGCTTTTGAAGGGAAAGATGTAACTCTGTGAGATGAATTAACAGAACACAGAGCAGTTTCTCAGAAAGCTTTTTCCAGTTTTGAACGGAAGATATTTCCTTTTTCACCATAGCCCTCTATGGTCTTTCAAATATCCCTTTGCCAATTCCACAAGAACAGCCTTAGCGAAAGGCTTCTTGAAGGGAAAGATGTAACCTGTGAGATGAATTAACAGAACACAGAGCAGTTTCTCAGAAAGCTTCTTTCCAGTTTTGAACGGAAGATATTTCCTTTTTCACCATAGCCCTCTATGGGCTTCCAAATATCCTTTGCTAATTCCACAAGAACAGCCTTAGGGAACGGCTTCTTGAAGGAAAGATGTAACTCTGTAAGATGAATTAACAGAACACAGAGCAGTTTCTCAGAAAGTTTCTTTCCAGTTTTGAACGAAGATATTTCTTTTCACCATAGCCCTATGGGCTTCCAAATATCCTTTGCTAATTCCACAAGAACAGCCTTAGCGAAAGGCTTCTTGAAGGGAAAGATGTAACTCTGTGAGATGAATTTACAGAACACAGAGCAGTCTGTCAATAGGCTTCTTTCCAGTTTTGAACGGAAGATATTTCCTTTTTCACCATAGCACTCTAGGGGCTTCCAAATCTCCCTTTGCCAATTCCCCAAGAACAGAATAAGCGAAAGGCTTCTTGAAAGAAAAGTTGTAACTCTGTGAGATGAATTAACAGAACACAGAGCTATTTCTCAAAAAGCTTCTTTCCATTTTTGAACTGAAGATATTTCCTTTTTCACCACAGCCCTCTATGGGGGTCCAAATATCCCTTTGCCCATTACAAAAGAAGAGTCTTAGAGAAAGGCTTCTTGAAGGGAAAGATGTAACACTGTGAGATGAATTAACAGAACACAGAGCAGTTTCTCAGAAAGCTTCTTTCCAGTTTTGAACGGAAGATATTTCCTTTTCACCATAGCCCTATGGGCTTCCAAATATCCTTTGCTAATTCCACAAGAACAGCCTTAGGAAAGGCATCTTGAAGGGAAAGATGTAACTCTGTGAGATGAATTACCAGAACACAGAGCAGTCTCTCAATAAGCTTCTTCCAGTTTTGAACGGAAGATATTTCTTTTCACCATTGCCCTCTATGGGCTTCCAAATATCCTTGCTAATTCCACAAGAACAGCCTTAGCGAAAGGCTTTTGAAGGAAAGATGTAACTCTGTGAGATGAATTAACAGAACACAGAGCAGTTTCTCAGAAAGCTTCTTTCCAGTTTTGAACGGAAGATATTTAGTTTTCACCATAGCCCTCTATGGGTTTCCAACATATCCCTTTGCCAATTCCACAAGAACAGCCTTAGAGAAAGGCTTCTTGAAGGGAAAGATGTAACTCTGTGAGATGAATTAACAGAACACAGAGCAGTTTCTCAGAAAGCTTCTTTCCAGTTTTGAACGGAAGATATTTCCTTTTTCACCATAGACCTCTATGGGCTTCCAAATATCCCTTTACCAATTCCACAAGAACAGCCTTAGCGAAAGGCTTCTTGAACGAAAATATTTAACTCTGTGAGATGAATTAACAGAACACAGAGCAGTTTCTCAGAAAGCTTCTTTCCAGTTTTGAACGGAAGATATTTTTTCACCATAGCCTCTATGGGCTTCCAAATATCCCTTTGCCAATTACACAAGTACAGCCTTAGCGAAAGGCTTCTTGAAGGGAAAGATGTAACTCTGTGAGATAAATTAACAGAACACAGAGCAGTTTCTCAATAGGCTTCTTTCCAGTTTTGAACGGAAGATATTTTTTCACCAAAGCTCTAAGGGCTTCCAAATATCACTTTGCCTATTCCACAAGAACAGTCTTAGCGAAAGGCTTCTTGAAGGGAAAGATGTAACTCTGTGAGATGAATTAACAGAACACAGAGCAGTTTCTCAGAAAGCTTCTTCCAGTTTTGAACGGAAGATATTTCCTTCTTCACCATAGCCCTCTATGGGCATCCAAATATCCCTTTGCCAATTCCACAAGAACAGGCTTAGCAAAAGACTTCTTGAAGGAAAGATGTAACTCTGTGAGATGAATTAACAGAACACAGAGCAGTTTCTAAGAAAGCTTCTTTCCAGTTTTGAACGGAAGATATTTCTTTTCACCATAGCCTCTATGGTCTTTCAAATATGCCTTCGCCAATTCCACAAGAACAGCCTTAGCGAAAGGCTTCTTGAAGGAAAGATGTAACTCTGTGAGATGAATTAACAGAACACAGAGCAGTTTCTCAGAAAGCTTTTTCCAGTTTTGAACGGAAGATATTTTCTTCACCATAGCCCTCTAAGAGCATCCAAATATCCTTTGCCAATTCCACAAGAACAGGCTTAGCGAAAGACTTCTTGAAGGGAAAGATGTAACTCTGTGAGATGAATTAACAGAACACAGAGCAGTTTCTCAGAAAGCTTCTTTCCAGTTTTGCACCATAGCCCTCTATGGGCTTCCAAATATCCTTTGCCAATTCCACAAGAAAAGGCTTTTGAAGGAAATATGTAACTCTGTGAGATGAATTAACAGAACACAGAGCAGTCTCTCAATAAGCTTTTTCCAGTTTTGAACGGAAGATATTTCCTTTTTCACCATAGCCCTCTAGGCTTCCAAATCTCCTTTGCCAATTCCTCAAGAACAGAATAAACGAAAGGCTTTTGAAAGAAAAGTTGTAACTCTGTGAGATGAATTAACAGAACACAGAGCCATTTCTCAAAAAGCTTCTTTCCAGTTTTGAACTGAAGATATTTTTTTCACCATAGCTCTATGGGGTCCAAATATCCCTTGCTAAAAAGAAGAGTCTTAGAGAAAGGCTTCTTGAAGGGAAAGATGTAACACTGTGAGATGAATTAACAGAACACAGAGCAGTTTCTCAGAAAGCTTCTTTCCAGTTTTGAACGGAAGATATTTCCTTTTTCACCATAGCCCCATGGGCTTCCAAATATCCCTTTGCCAATTCCACAAGAACAGCCTAGCGAAAGGCTTCTTGAAGGAAAGATGTAACTCTGTGAGATGAATTAACAGAACACAGAGCAGTCTCAATAAGCTTCTTTCCAGTTTTGAACGGAGGATATTTCTTTTTCACCATTGCCCTCTATGGGCTTCCAAATATCCCTTGCTAATTCCACAAGAACAGCCTTAGCGAAAGGCTTCTTGAAGGGAAAGATGTAACTCTGTGAGATGAATTAACAGAACACAGAGCAGTTTCTCAGAAAGTTTCTTCCAGTTTTGAACGGAAGATATTTCGCTTTTTCACTATAGCCCTCTATGGGTTTCCAAATATCCCCAATTCCACAAGAACAGCCTTAGCGAAAGGCTTCTTGAAGGAAATATTTAACTCTGTGAGATGAATTAACAGAACACAGAGCAGTTTCTCAATAGGCTTCTTCCAGTTTTGAACGGAAGATATTTTTTCACCAAAGCCCTCTAAGGGCTTCCAAATATCACTATGCCAATTCCACAAGAACAGTCTTAGCGAAAGGCTTCTTGAAGGAAAGATGTAACTCAGAGATGAATTAACAGAACACAGAGCAGTTTCTCAGAAAGCTTTTTCCAGTTTTGAACGGAAGATATTTTTTTCACCATAGCCCTCTATGGTCTTTCAAATATGCCTTCGCTAAATCCAGAAGAACAGCCTTAGCGAAAGGCTTCTTGAAGGAAAGATGTAACCTGTGAGATGAATTAACAGAACACAGAGCAGTTTCTCAGAAAGCTTCTTTCCAGTTTTGAACGGAAGATATTTCCTTTTTCACCATAGCCTCTATGGGCTTCCAAATATCCTTTGCTAATTCCACAAGAACAGCCTTAGCGAACGGCTTCTGAAGGGAAAGATGTAACTCTGTAAGATGAATTAACAGAACACAGAGCAGTTTCTCAGAAAGCTTCTTTCCAGTTTTGAACGGAAGATATTTCCTTTTTCACCATAGCGCCTATGGGCTTCCAAATATCCTTTGCTAATTCCAAAAGAACAGCCTTAGCTAAAGGCTTTGAAGGAAAGATGTAACTCTGTGAGATGAATTACCAGAACACAGAGCAGTCTCTCAGCAAGCTTTCCAGTTTTGAACGGAAGATATTTCCTTTTTCACCATAGCCCTCTATGGCTTCCAAATATCCTTGCTAATTCCATAAGAACAGCCTTAGCGAAAGGCCTCTTTAAGGGAAAGATGTACCTCTGTGAGGTGAATTAACAGAACACAGAGCAGTTTCTCAGAAAGTTACTTTCCAGTTTTGAACGGAAGATATTTCCTTCACCATAGCCCTATGGGCTTCCAAATATCCTTTGCTAATTCCACAAGAACAGCCTTAGCGAAAAGGCTTGAAGGAAAGATGTAACCTGTGAGATGAATTAACAGGACACAGAGCAGTTAATCAGAAAGCTTCTTTCCAGTTTTGAACGGAAGATATTTCCTTTTTCACCATAGCCCTCTATGGGCTTCCAAATATCCTTTGCTAATTCCACAAGAACAGCCTTAGCAAAAGGCTTTTGAAGGAAAGATGTAACTCTGTGACATGAATTAACAGGACACAGAGCAGTTTCTCAGAAAGATTCTTTCCAGTTTTGAACGGAAGATATTTCCTTTTTCACCAATGCGCCTCTATGGGCTTCCAAATATCACTTGCCCATTAGAAAAGAACAGTCTTAGAGAAAGGCTTCTTGAAGTGAAAGATGTAACTCTGTGAGATGAATTAACAGAACACAGAGCAGTTTCTCAGAAAGCTTTTTCCAGTTTTGAACGGAAGATATTTTTTCACCATAGCCCTCTGTGGGCTTCCAAATATCCTTTGCCCATTCCACAAGAACAGCCTTAGCGAAATGCTTTTGAAGGAAAGATGTAACTCTGTAAGATGAATTAACAGAACACAGAGCAGTTTCTCAGAAAGCTTCTTTCCAGTTTTGAACGGAAGATATTTCCTTTTTCACCATAGCCCTCTATGGGCTTCCAAATATCCTTTGCTAATTCCACAAGAACAGCCTTAGCGAAAGGCTTTTGAAGGGAAAGATGTAACTCTGTGAGATGAATTAACAGAACACAGAGCAGTTTCTCAGAAAGCTTCTTTCCAGTTTTGAACGGAAGATATTTTTTTCACCATAGCCCTCTATGGGCTTCCAAATATCCTTTGCTAATTCCACAAGAACAGCCTTAGCGAAAGGCTTCTTGAACGAAAATATTTAACTCTGTGAGATGAATTAACAGAACACAGAGCAGTTTCTCAATAGGCTTCTTTCCAGTTTTGAACGGAAGATATTTTTTTCACCAAAGCCCTCTAAGGGCTTCCAAATATCACTTTGCCAATTCCACAAGAACAGTCTTAGCGAAGGCTTCTTGAAGGAAAGATGTAACTCTGTGAGATGAATTAACAGAACACAGAGCAGTTTCTCAGAAAGCTTCTTTCCAGTTTTGAACGGAAGATATTTCCTTTTTCACCATAGCCCTCTATGGTCTTTCAAATATGCCTTCGCCAATTCCACAAGAACAGCCTTAGCAAAAGGCTTCTTGAAGGGAAAGATGTAACTCTGTGAGATGAATTAACAGAACACAGAGCAGTTTCTCAGAAAGCCTCTTTCCAGTTTTGAACGGAAGATATTTTTTTCACCATAGCCCTATGGGCTTCCAAATATCCCTTTGCCAATTCCACAAGAACAGGCTTAGCGAAAGACTTCTTGAAGGGAAAGATGTAACTCTGTGAGATGAATTAACAGAACACAGAGCAGTTTCTCAGAAAGCTTTTCCAGTTTTGAACGGAAGATATTTCCTTTTTCACCATAGCCCTATGGGCTTCCAAATATCCTTTGCCAATTCCACAAGAACAGCCTTAGCGAAATGCTTCTTGAAGGGAAAGATGTAACTCTGTGAGATGAATTAACAGAACACAGAGCAGTTTCTCAGAAAGCTTTCCAGTTTTGAACGGAAGATATTTTTTTCACCATAGCCTCTATGGGCTTCCAAATATCCTTTGCTAATTCCACAAGAACAGCCTTAGCGAAAGGCTTCTTGAAGGGAAAGATGTAACTCTGTGAGATGAATTAACAGAACACAGAGCAGTTTCTCAGAAAGCTTCTTTCCAGTTTTGAACGGAAGATATTTCCTTTTTCACTATAGCCCTCTATGGGTTTCCAAATATCCCTTTGCCAATTCCACAAGAACAGCCTTAGCGAAAGGCTTCTTGAACGAAAATATTTAACTCTGTGAGATGAATTAACAGAACACAGAGCAGTTTCTCAGAAAGCTTCTTTCCAGTTTTGAACGGAAGATATTTCCTTTTTCACCATAGCCCTCTATGGGCTTCCAAATATCCCTTTGCCAATTCCACAAGTACAGCCTTAGCGAAAGGCTTCTTGAAGGGAAAGATGTAACTCTGTGAGATAAATTAACAGAACACAGAGCAGTTTCTCAATAGGCTTCTTTCCAGTTTTGAACGGAAGATATTTCCTTTTTCACCAAAGCCCTCTAAGGGCTTCCAAATATCACTTTGCCAATTCCACAAGAACAGTCTTAGCGAAAGGCTTCTTGAAGGAAAGATGTAACCTGTGAGATGAATTAACAGAACACAGAGCAGTTTCTCAGAAAGCTTTTCCAGTTTTGAACGGAAGATATTTCTTTTTCACCATAGCCCTCTATGGGCTTCCAAATATCCCTATGCCAATTCCACAAGAACAGGCTTAGCAAAAGACTTCTTGAAGGAAAGATGTAACTCTGTGAGATGAATTAACAGAACACAGAGCAGTTTCTAAGAAAGCTTCTTTCCAGTTTTGAACGGAAGATATTTCCTTTTCACCATAGCCCTCTATGGTCTTTCAAATATGCCTTCGCCAATTCCACAAGAACAGCCTTAGCGAAAGGCTTCTTGAAGGAAAGATGTAACTCTGTGAGATGAATTAACAGAACACAGAGCAGTTTCTCAGAAAGCTTTTCCAGTTTTGAACGGAAGATATTTCCTTCTTCACCATAGCCCTATGGGCTTCCAAATATCCCTTTGCCAATTCCACAAGAACAGGCTTAGCGAAAGACTTCTTGAAGGGAAAGATGTAACTCTGTGAGATGAATTAACAGAACACAGAGCAGTTTCTCAGAAAGCTTTTCCAGTTTTGAACGGAAGATATTTCCTTTTCACCATAGCCCTATGGGCTTCCAAATATCCTTTGCTAATTCCACAAGAACAGCCTTAGCGAAAGGCTTTTGAAGGGAAAGATGTAACTCTGTGAGATGAATTAACAGAACACAGAGCAGTTTCTCAGAAAGCTTTTCCAGTTTTGAACGGAAGATATTTCGTTTTCACTATAGCCCTCTATGGTCTTTCAAATATGCCTTCGCCAATTCCACAAGAACAGCCTTAGCGAAGGCTTCTTGAAGGAAAGATGTAACTCTGTGAGATGAATTAACAGAACACAGAGCAGTTTCTCAATAGCTTCTTTCCAGTTTTGAACGGAAGATATTTTTTTCACCAAAGCCCTCTATGGCTTCCAAATATCACTATGCCAATTCCACAAGAACAGTCTTAGCGAAAGGCTTCTTGAAGGGAAAGATGTAACTCTGTGAGATGAATTAACAGAACACAGAGCAGTTTCTCAGAAAGCTTTTCCAGTTTTGAACGGAAGATATTTTTTTCACCATAGCCCTCTATGGTCTTTCAAATATGCCTTCGCCAATTCCACAAGAACAGCCTTAGCGAAAGGCTTCTTGAAGGGAAAGATGTAACTCTGTGAGATGAATTAACAGAACACAGAGCAGTTTCTCAGAAAGTTCTTTCCAGTTTTGAACGGAAGATATTTCCTTCTTCACCATAGCCCTCTAAGGGCATCCAAATATCCCTTGCCAATTCCACAAGAACAGGCTTAGCGAAAGACTTCTTGAAGGGAAAGATGTAACTCTGTGAGATGAATTAACAGAACACAGAGCAGTTTCTCAGAAAGCTTCTTTCCAGTTTTGAACGGAAGATATTTTTTTCACCATAGCCCTCTGTGGGCTTCCAAATATCCTTGCCAATTCCACAAGAACAGCCTTAGCGAAAGGCTTCTTGAAGGGAAAGATGTAACTCTGTGAGATGAATTAACAGAACACAGAGCAGTTTCAGAAAGCTTCTTTCCAGTTTTGAACGGAAGATATTTCGTTTTTCACTATAGCCCTCTATGGGTTTCCAAATATCCCTTTGCCAATTCCACAAGAACAGCCTTAGCGAAAGGCTTCTTGCAGGGAAATATTTAACTCTGTGAGATGAATTAACAGAACACAGAGCAGTTTCTCAATAGGTTTCTTTCCAGTTTTGAACGGAAGATATTTCCTTTTTCACCAAAGCCCTCTAAGGGCTTCCAAATATCACTATGCCAATTCCACAAGAACAGTCTTAGCGAAAGGCTTCTTGAAGGGAAAGATGTAACTCTGTGAGATGAATTAACAGAACACAGAGCAGTTTCTCAGAAAGCTTCTTTCCAGTTTTGAACGGAAGATATTTCCTTTTTCACCATAGCCCTCTATGGTCTTTCAAATATGCCTTCGCCAATTCCACAAGAACAGGCTTAGCGAAAGGCTTCTTGAAGCGAAAGATGTAACTCTGTGAGATGAATTAACAGAACACAGAGCAGTTTCTCAGAAAGCTTCTTTCCAGTTTTGAACGAAGATATTTCCTTTTTCACCATAGCCCTCTATGGGCTTCCAAATATCCTTTGCTAATTCCACAAGAACAGCCTTAGGGAACGGCTTCTTGAAGGAAAGATGTAACTCTGTAAGATGAATTAACAGAACACAGAGCAGTTTCTCAGAAAGCTTCTTTCCAGTTTTGAACGGAAGATATTTCCTTTTTCACCATAGCCCTCTATGGGCTTCCAAATATCCCTTTGCCAATTCCACAAGAACAGCCTTAGCGAAAGGCTTCTTGAAGGGAAATATGTAACTCTGTGAGATGAATTTACAGAACACAGAGCAGTCTGTCAATAGGCTTCTTTCCAGTTTTGAACGGAAGATATTTCCTTTTTCACCATAGCACTCTAGGGGCTTCCAAATCTCCCTTTGCCAATTCCCCAAGAACAGAATAAGCGAAAGGCTTCTTGAAAGAAAAGTTGTAACTCTGTGAGATGAATTAACAGAACACAGAGCTATTTCTCAAAAAGCTTCTTTCCATTTTTGAACTGAAGATATTTCCTTTTTCACCACAGCCCTCTATGGGGGTCCAAATATCCCTTTGCCCATTACAAAAGAAGAGTCTTAGAGAAAGGCTTCTTGAAGGGAAAGATGTAACACTGTGAGATGAATTAACAGAACACAGAGCAGTTTCTCAGAAAGCTTCTTTCCAGTTTTGAACGGAAGATATTTCCTTTTTCACCATAGCCCTCTATGGGCTTCCAAATATCCCTTTGCCAATTCCACAAGAACAGCCTTAGCGAAAGGCATCTTGAAGGGAAAGATGTAACTCTGTGAGATGAATTACCAGAACACAGAGCAGTCTCTCAATAAGCTTCTTTCCAGTTTTGAACGGAAGATATTTCTTTTTCACCATTGCCCTCTATGGGCTTCCAAATATCCCTTTGCCAATTCCACAAGAACAGCCTTAGCGAAAGGCTTCTTGAAGGGAAAGATGTAACTCTGTGAGATGAATTAACAGAACACAGAGCAGTTTCTCAGAAAGCTTCTTTCCAGTTTTGAACGGAAGATATTTCGTTTTTCACTATAGCCCTCTATGGGTTTCCAAATATCCCTTTGCCAATTCCACAAGAACAGCCTTAGAGAAAGGCTTCTTGAAGGGAAAGATGTAACTCTGTGAGATGAATTAACAGAACACAGAGCAGTTTCTCAGAAAGCTTCTTTCCAGTTTTGAACGGAAGATATTTCCTTTTTCACCATAGACCTCTATGGGCTTCCAAATATCCCTTTGCCAATTCCACAAGAACAGCCTTAGCGAAAGGCTTCTTGAACGAAAATATTTAACTCTGTGAGATGAATTAACAGAACACAGAGCAGTTTCTCAGAAAGCTTCTTTCCAGTTTTGAACGGAAGATATTTCCTTTTTCACCATAGCCCTCTATGGGCTTCCAAATATCCCTTTGCCAATTACACAAGTACAGCCTTAGCGAAAGGCTTCTTGAAGGGAAAGATGTAACTCTGTGAGATAAATTAACAGAACACAGAGCAGTTTCTCAATAGGCTTCTTTCCAGTTTTGAACGGAAGATATTTCCTTTTTCACCAAAGCCCTCTAAGGGCTTCCAAATATCACTTTGCCTATTCCACAAGAACAGTCTTAGCGAAAGGCTTCTTGAAGGGAAAGATGTAACTCTGTGAGATGAATTAACAGAACACAGAGCAGTTTCTCAGAAAGCTTCTTTCCAGTTTTGAACGGAAGATATTTCCTTCTTCACCATAGCCCTCTAAGGGCATCCAAATATCCCTTTGCCAATTCCACAAGAACAGGCTTAGCAAAAGACTTCTTGAAGGGAAAGATGTAACTCTGTGAGATGAATTAACAGAACACAGAGCAGTTTCTAAGAAAGCTTCTTTCCAGTTTTGAACGGAAGATATTTCCTTTTTCACCATAGCCCTCTATGGTCTTTCAAATATGCCTTCGCCAATTCCACAAGAACAGCCTTAGCGAAAGGCTTCTTGAAGGGAAAGATGTAACTCTGTGAGATGAATTAACAGAACACAGAGCAGTTTCTCAGAAAGCTTCTTTCCAGTTTTGAACGGAAGATATTTCCTTCTTCACCATAGCCCTCTAAGAGCATCCAAATATCCCTTTGCCAATTCCACAAGAACAGGCTTAGCGAAAGACTTCTTGAAGGGAAAGATGTAACTCTGTGAGATGAATTAACAGAACACAGAGCAGTTTCTCAGAAAGCTTTTTCCAGTTTTGAACGGAAGATATTTTTTCACCATAGCCCTCTTTTGGGCTTCCAAATATCCCTTTGCCAATTCCACAAGAACAGCCTTAGCGAAAGGCTTCTTGAAGGGAAATATGTAACTCTGTGAGATGAATTAACAGAACACAGAGCAGTCTCTCAATAAGCTTCTTTCCAGTTTTGAACGGAAGATATTTCCTTTTTCACCATAGCCCTCTAGGGGCTTCCAAATCTCCCTTTGCCAATTCCCCAAGAACAGAATAAACGAAAGGCTTCTTGAAAGAAAAGTTGTAACTCTGTGAGATGAATTAACAGAACACAGAGCCATTTCTCAAAAAGCTTCTTTCCAGTTTTGAACTGAAGATATTTCCTTTTTCACCATAGCCCTCTATGGGGGTCCAAATATCCCTTTGCCCATTACAAAAGAAGAGTCTTAGAGAAAGGCTTCTTGAAGGGAAAGATGTAACACTGTGAGATGAATTAACAGAACACAGAGCAGTTTCTCAGAAAGCTTCTTTCCAGTTTTGAACGGAAGATATTTCCTTTTTCACCATAGCCCTCTATGGGCTTCCAAATATCCCTTTGCCAATTCCACAAGAACAGCCTTAGCGAAAGGCTTCTTGAAGGGAAAGATGTAACTCTGTGAGATGAATTACCAGAACACAGAGCAGTCTCTCAATAAGCTTCTTTCCAGTTTTGAACGGAGGATATTTCTTTTTCACCATTGCCCTCTATGGGCTTCCAAATATCCCTTTGCCAATTCCACAAGAACAGCCTTAGCGAAAGGCTTCTTGAAGGGAAAGATGTAACTCTGTGAGATGAATTAACAGAACACAGAGCAGTTTCTCAGAAAGCTTCTTTCCAGTTTTGAACGGAAGATATTTCGTTTTTCACTATAGCCCTCTATGGGTTTCCAAATATCCCTTTGCCAATTCCACAAGAACAGCCTTAGCGAAAGGCTTCTTGAAGGGAAATATTTAACTCTGTGAGATGAATTAACAGAACACAGAGCAGTTTCTCAATAGGCTTCTTTCCAGTTTTGAACGGAAGATATTTCCTTTTTCACCAAAGCCCTCTAAGGGCTTCCAAATATCACTATGCCAATTCCACAAGAACAGTCTTAGCGAAAGGCTTCTTGAAGGGAAAGATGTAACTCTGTGAGATGAATTAACAGAACACAGAGCAGTTTCTCAGAAAGCTTCTTTCCAGTTTTGAACGGAAGATATTTCCTTTTTCACCATAGCCCTCTATGGTCTTTCAAATATGCCTTCGCCAAATCCAGAAGAACAGCCTTAGCGAAAGGCTTCTTGAAGGGAAAGATGTAACTCTGTGAGATGAATTAACAGAACACAGAGCAGTTTCTCAGAAAGCTTCTTTCCAGTTTTGAACGGAAGATATTTCCTTTTTCACCATAGCCCTCTATGGGCTTCCAAATATCCCTTTGCCAATTCCACAAGAACAGCCTTAGCGAACGGCTTCTTGAAGGGAAAGATGTAACTCTGTAAGATGAATTAACAGAACACAGAGCAGTTTCTCAGAAAGCTTCTTTCCAGTTTTGAACGGAAGATATTTCCTTTTTCACCATAGCGCTCTATGGGCTTCCAAATATCCCTTTGCCAATTCCAAAAGAACAGCCTTAGCGAAAGGCTTCTTGAAGGGAAAGATGTAACTCTGTGAGATGAATTACCAGAACACAGAGCAGTCTCTCAGCAAGCTTCTTTCCAGTTTTGAACGGAAGATATTTCCTTTTTCACCATAGCCCTCTATGGGCTTCCAAATATCCCTTTGCCAATTCCATAAGAACAGCCTTAGCGAAAGGCCTCTTTAAGGGAAAGATGTACCTCTGTGAGGTGAATTAACAGAACACAGAGCAGTTTCTCAGAAAGCTACTTTCCAGTTTTGAACGGAAGATATTTCCTTTTTCACCATAGCCCTCTATGGGCTTCCAAATATCCCTTTGCCAATTCCACAAGAACAGCCTTAGCGAAAGGCTTCTTGAAGGGAAAGATGTAACTCTGTGAGATGAATTAACAGGACACAGAGCAGTTAATCAGAAAGCTTCTTTCCAGTTTTGAACGGAAGATATTTCCTTTTTCACCATAGCCCTCTATGGGCTTCCAAATATCCCTTTGCCAATTCCACAAGAACAGCCTTAGCAAAAGGCTTCTTGAAGGGAAAGATGTAACTCTGTGACATGAATTAACAGGACACAGAGCAGTTTCTCAGAAAGATTCTTTCCAGTTTTGAACGGAAGATATTTCCTTTTTCACCAATGCGCTCTATGGGCTTCCAAATATCACTTTGCCCATTAGAAAAGAACAGTCTTAGAGAAAGGCTTCTTGAAGTGAAAGATGTAACTCTGTGAGATGAATTAACAGAACACAGAGCAGTTTCTCAGAAAGCTTCTTTCCAGTTTTGAACGGAAGATATTTCCTTTTTCACCATAGCCCTCTGTGGGCTTCCAAATATCCCTTTGCCCATTCCACAAGAACAGCCTTAGCGAAATGCTTCTTGAAGGAAAAGATGTAACTCTGTAAGATGAATTAACAGAACACAGAGCAGTTTCTCAGAAAGCTTCTTTCCAGTTTTGAACGGAAGATATTTCCTTTTTCACCATAGCCCTCTATGGGCTTCCAAATATCCCTTTGCCAATTCCACAAGAACAGCCTTAGCGAAAGGCTTCTTGAAGGGAAAGATGTAACTCTGTGAGATGAATTAACAGAACACAGAGCAGTTTCTCAGAAAGCTTCTTTCCAGTTTTGAACGGAAGATATTTCCTTTTCACCATAGCCCTCTATGGGCTTCCAAATATCCCTTTGCCAATTCCACAAGAACAGCCTTAGCGAAAGGCTTCTTGAACGAAAATATTTAACTCTGTGAGATGAATTAACAGAACACAGAGCAGTTTCTCAATAGGCTTCTTTCCAGTTTTGAACGGAAGATATTTCCTTTTTCACCAAAGCCCTCTAAGGGCTTCCAAATATCACTTTGCCAATTCCACAAGAACAGTCTTAGCGAAAGGCTTCTTGAAGGGAAAGATGTAACTCTGTGAGATGAATTAACAGAACACAGAGCAGTTTCTCAGAAAGCTTCTTTCCAGTTTTGAACGGAAGATATTTCCTTTTCACCATAGCCTCTATGGGCTTCCAAATATCCTTTGCCCATTCCACAAGAACAGCCTTAGCGAAGGCTTCTTGAAGGAAAGATGTAACTCTGTGAGATGAATTAACAGAACACAGAGCAGTTTCTCAGAAAGCCTCTTTCCAGTTTTGAACGGAAGATATTTCCTTCTTCACCATAGCCCTCTAAGGGCATCCAAATATCCCTTTGCCAATTCCACAAGAACAGGCTTAGCGAAAGACTTCTTGAAGGGAAAGATGTAACTCTGTGAGATGAATTAACAGAACACAGAGCAGTTTCTCAGAAAGCTTCTTTCCAGTTTTGAACGGAAGATATTTCCTTTTCACCATAGCCCTCTATGGGCTTCCAAATATCCCTTTGCCAATTCCACAAGAACAGCCTTAGCGAAATGCTTCTCGAAGGAAAGATGTAACTCTGAGATGAATTAACAGAACACAGAGCAGTTTCTCAGAAAGCTTCTTTCCAGTTTTGAACGGAAGATATTTCCTTTTCACCATAGCCCTCTATGGGCTTCCAAATATCCCTTTGCCAATTCCACAAGAACAGCCTTAGCGAAAGGCTTCTTGAAGGGAAAGATGTAACTCTGTGAGATGAATTAACAGAACACAGAGCAGTTTCTCAGAAAGCTTCTTTCCAGTTTTGAACGGAAGATATTTCGTTTTTCACTATAGCCCTCTATGGGTTTCCAAATATCCCTTTGCCAATTCCACAAGAACAGCCTTAGCGAAAGGCTTCTTGAACGAAAATATTTAACTCTGTGAGATGAATTAACAGAACACAGAGCAGTTTCTCAGAAAGCTTCTTTCCAGTTTTGAACGGAAGATATTTCCTTTTCACCATAGCCCTATGGGCTTCCAAATATCCCTTTGCCAATTCCACAAGTACAGCCTTAGCGAAAGGCTTCTTGAAGGGAAAGATGTAACTCTGTGAGATAAATTAACAGAACACAGAGCAGTTTCTCAATAGCTTCTTTCCAGTTTTGAGCGGAAGATATTTCCTTTTCACCAAAGCCCTCTAAGGGCTTCCAAATATCACTTTGCCAATTCCACAAGAACAGTCTTAGCGAAAGGCTTCTTGAAGGAAAGATGTAACTCTGTGAGATGAATTAACAGAACACAGAGCAGTTTCTCAAGCTTCTTTCCAGTTTTGAAGCGGAAGATATTTCCTTCTTCACCATAGCCCTCTAAGGGCATCCAAATATCCTTTGCCAATTCCACAAGAACAGGCTTAGCAAAAGACTTCTTGAAGGGAAAGATGTAACTCTGTGAGATGAATTAACAGAACACAGAGCAGTTTCTAAGAAAGCTTCTTTCCAGTTTTGAACGGAAGATATTTCCTTTTTCACCATAGCCCTCTATGGTCTTTCAAATATGCCTTCGCCAATTCCACAAGAACAGCCTTAGCGAAAGGCTTCTTGAAGGGAAAGATGTAACTCTGTGAGATGAATTAACAGAACACAGAGCAGTTTCTCAGAAAGCTTCTTTCCAGTTTTGAACGGAAGATATTTCCTTCTTCACCATAGCCCTCTAAGGGCATCCAAATATCCCTTTGCCAATTCCACAAGAACAGGCTTAGCGAAAGACTTCTTGAAGGGAAAGATGTAACTCTGTGAGATGAATTAACAGAACACAGAGCAGTTTCTCAGAAAGCTTCTTTCCAGTTTTGAACGGAAGATATTTCCTTTTTCACCATAGCCCTCTATGGGCTTCCAAATATCCTTTGCTAATTCCACAAGAACAGCCTTAGCGAAAGGCTTGAAGGGAAAGATGTAACTCTGTGAGATGAATTAACAGAACACAGAGCAGTTTCTCAGAAAGCTTCTTTCCAGTTTTGAACGGAAGATATTTCCTTTTTCACCATAGCCCTATGGGCTTCCAAATATCCTTTGCTAATTCCACAAGAACAGCCTTAGCGAAAGGCTTCTTGAAGGGAAATATGTAACTCTGTGAGATGAATTAACAGAACACAGAGCAGTTTCTCAATAGGCTTCTTTCCAGTTTTGAACGGAAGATATTTCCTTTTTCACCAAAGCCCTCTAAGGGCTTCCAAATATCACTATGCCAATTCCACAAGAACAGTCTTAGCGAAAGGCTTCTTGAAGGGAAAGATGTAACTCTGTGAGATGAATTAACAGAACACAGAGCAGTTTCTCAGAAAGCTTCTTTCCAGTTTTGAACGGAAGATATTTCCTTTTTCACCATAGCCCTCTATGGTCTTTCAAATATGCCTTCGCCAATTCCACAAGAACAGCCTTAGCGAAAGGCTTCTTGAAGGGAAAGATGTAACTCTGTGAGATGAATTAACAGAACACAGAGCAGTTTCTCAGAAAGCTTCTTTCCAGTTTTGAACGGAAGATATTTCCTTTTTCACCATAGCCCTCTATGGGCTTCCAAATATCCCTTTGCCAATTCCACAAGAACAGCCTTAGGGAACGGCTTCTTGAAGGGAAAGATGTAACTCTGTAAGATGAATTAACAGAACACAGAGCAGTTTCTCAGAAAGCTTCTTTCCAGTTTTGAACGGAAGATATTTCCTTTTTCACCATAGCCCTCTATGGGCTTCCAAATATCCCTTTGCCAATTCCACAAGAACAGCCTTAGCGAAAGGCTTCTTGAAGGGAAAGATGTAACTCTGTGAGATGAATTAACAGAACACAGAGCAGTCTGTCAATAGGCTTCTTTCCAGTTTTGAACGGAAGATATTTCCTTTTTCACCATAGCACTCTAGGGGCTTCCAAATCTCCCTTTGCCAATTCCCCAAGAACAGAATAAGCGAAAGGCTTCTTGAAAGAAAAGTTGTAACTCTGTGAGATGAATTAACAGAACACAGAGCTATTTCTCAAAAAGCTTCTTTCCATTTTTGAACTGAAGATATTTCCTTTTTCACCACAGCCCTCTATGGGGGTCCAAATATCCCTTTGCCCATTACAAAAGAAGAGTCTTAGAGAAAGGCTTCTTGAAGGGAAAGATGTAACACTGTGAGATGAATTAACAGAACACAGAGCAGTTTCTCAGAAAGCTTCTTTCCAGTTTTGAACGGAAGATATTTCCTTTTTCACCATAGCCCTCTATGGGCTTCCAAATATCCCTTTGCCAATTCCACAAGAACAGCCTTAGCGAAAGGCTTCTTGAAGGGAAAGATGTAACTCTGTGAGATGAATTACCAGAACACAGAGCAGTCTCTCAATAAGCTTCTTTCCAGTTTTGAACGGAAGATATTTCTTTTTCACCATTGCCCTCTATGGGCTTCCAAATATCCCTTTGCCAATTCCACAAGAACAGCCTTAGCGAAAGGCTTCTTGAAGGGAAAGATGTAACTCTGTGAGATGAATTAACAGAACACAGAGCAGTTTCTCAGAAAGCTTCTTTCCAGTTTTGAACGGAAGATATTTCCTTTTTCACCATAGCCTCTATGGGTTTCCAAATATCCTTTGCTAATTCCACAAGAACAGCCTTAGAGAAAGGCTTCTTGAAGGGAAAGATGTAACTCTGTGAGATGAATTAACAGAACACAGAGCAGTTTCTCAGAAAGCTTCTTTCCAGTTTTGAACGGAAGATATTTCCTTTTTCACCATAGACCTCTATGGGCTTCCAAATATCCCTTTGCCAATTCCACAAGAACAGCCTTAGCGAAAGGCTTCTTGAACGAAAATATTTAACTCTGTGAGATGAATTAACAGAACACAGAGCAGTTTCTCAGAAAGCTTCTTTCCAGTTTTGAACGGAAGATATTTCCTTTTTCACCATAGCCCTCTATGGGCTTCCAAATATCCCTTTGCCAATTACACAAGTACAGCCTTAGCGAAAGGCTTCTTGAAGGGAAAGATGTAACTCTGTGAGATAAATTAACAGAACACAGAGCAGTTTCTCAATAGGCTTCTTTCCAGTTTTGAACGGAAGATATTTCCTTTTTCACCAAAGCCCTCTAAGGGCTTCCAAATATCACTTTGCCAATTCCACAAGAACAGTCTTAGCGAAAGGCTTCTTGAAGGGAAAGATGTAACTCTGTGAGATGAATTAACAGAACACAGAGCAGTTTCTCAGAAAGCTTCTTTCCAGTTTTGAACGGAAGATATTTCCTTCTTCACCATAGCCCTCTAAGGGCATCCAAATATCCCTTTGCCAATTCCACAAGAACAGGCTTAGCAAAAGACTTCTTGAAGGGAAAGATGTAACTCTGTGAGATGAATTAACAGAACACAGAGCAGTTTCTAAGAAAGCTTCTTTCCAGTTTTGAACGGAAGATATTTCCTTTTTCACCATAGCCCTCTATGGTCTTTCAAATATCCCTTTGCCAATTCCACAAGAACAGCCTTAGCGAAAGGCTTCTTGAAGGGAAAGATGTAACTCTGTGAGATGAATTAACAGAACACAGAGCAGTTTCTCAGAAAGCTTCTTTCCAGTTTTGAACGGAAGATATTTCCTTCTTCACCATAGCCCTCTAAGAGCATCCAAATATCCCTTTGCCAATTCCACAAGAACAGGCTTAGCGAAAGACTTCTTGAAGGGAAAGATGTAACTCTGTGAGATGAATTAACAGAACACAGAGCAGTTTCTCAGAAAGCTTCTTTCCAGTTTTGAACGGAAGATATTTCCTTTTTCACCATAGCCCTCTATGGGCTTCCAAATATCCCTTTGCCAATTCCACAAGAACAGCCTTAGCGAAAGGCTTCTTGAAGGGAAATATGTAACTCTGTGAGATGAATTAACAGAACACAGAGCAGTCTCTCAATAAGCTTCTTTCCAGTTTTGAACGGAAGATATTTCCTTTTTCACCATAGCCCTCTAGGGGCTTCCAAATCTCCCTTTGCCAATTCCCCAAGAACAGAATAAGCGAAAGGCTTTTGAAGGAAAGATGTAACTCTGTGAGATGAATTAACAGAACACAGAGCAGTTTCTCAAAAAGCTTCTTTCCAGTTTTGAACTGAAGATATTTCCTTTTTCACCATAGCCCTCTATGGGCTTCCAAATATCCCTTTGCCCATTACAAAAGAAGAGTCTTAGAGAAAGGCTTCTTGAAGGGAAAGATGTAACACTGTGAGATGAATTAACAGAACACAGAGCAGTTTCTCAGAAAGCTTCTTTCCAGTTTTGAACGGAAGATATTTCCTTTTTCACCATAGCCCTCTATGGGCTTCCAAATATCCCTTTGCCAATTCCACAAGAACAGCCTTAGCGAAAGGCTTCTTGAAGGGAAAGATGTAACTCTGTGAGATGAATTACCAGAACACAGAGCAGTCTCTCAATAAGCTTCTTTCCAGTTTTGAACGGAAGATATTTCTTTTTCACCATTGCCCTCTATGGGCTTCCAAATATCCCTTTGCCAATTCCACAAGAACAGCCTTAGCGAAAGGCTTCTTGAAGGGAAAGATGTAACTCTGTGAGATGAATTAACAGAACACAGAGCAGTTTCTCAGAAAGCTTCTTTCCAGTTTTGAACGGAAGATATTTCCTTTTTCACCATAGCCCTCTATGGGCTTCCAAATATCCCTTTGCCAATTCCACAAGAACAGCCTTAGCGAAAGGCTTCTTGAACGGAAATATTTAACTCTGTGAGATGAATTAACAGAACACAGAGCAGTTTATCAGAAAGCTTCTTTCCAGTTTTGAACGGAAGATATTTCCTTTTTCACCATAGCCCTCTATGGGCTTCCAAATATCCCTTTGCCAATTCCACAAGTACAGCCTTAGCGAAAGGCTTCTTGAAGGGAAAGATGTAACTCTGTGAGATAAATTAACAGAACACAGAGCAGTTTCTCAATAGGCTTCTTTCCAGTTTTGAACGGAAGATATTTCCTTTTTCACCAAAGCCCTCTAAGGGCTTCCAAATATCACTTTGCCAATTCCACAAGAACAGTCTTAGCGAAAGGCTTCTTGAAGGGAAAGATGTAACTCTGTGAGATGAATTAACAGAACACAGAGCAGTTTCTCAGAAAGCTTCTTTCCAGTTTTGAACGGAAGATATTTCCTTTTTCACCATAGCCCTCTATGGTCTTTCAAATATGCCTTCGCCAATTCCACAAGAACAGCCTTAGCGAAAGGCTTCTTGAAGGGAAAGATGTAACTCTGTGAGATGAATTAACAGAACACAGAGCAGTTTCTCAGAAAGCTTCTTTCCAGTTTTGAACGGAAGATATTTCCTTTTTCACCATAGCCCTCTATGGGCTTCCAAATATCCCTTTGCCAATTCCACAAGAACAGCCTTAGCGAAAGGCTTCTTGAAGGAAAGATGTAACTCTGTAAGATGAATTAACAGAACACAGAGCAGTTTCTCAAGCTTCTTTCCAGTTTTGAACGGAAGATATTTCCTTTTTCACCATAGCGCTCTATGGGCTTCCAAATATCCCTTTGCCAATTCCACAAGAACAGCCTTAGCGAAAGGCTTCTTGAAGGGAAAGATGTAACTCTGTGAGATGAATTGACAGAACACAGAGCAGTCTCTCAGAAAGCTTCTTTCCAGTTTTGAGCGGAAGATATTTCCTTTTTCACCATAGCCTCTATGGGCTTCCAAATATCCTTTGCCAATTCCACAAGAACAGCCTTAGCGAAGGCTTCTTGAAGGGAAAGATGTAACTCTGTGAGATGAATTAACAGAACACAGAGCAGTTTCTCAGAAAGCTTCTTTCCAGTTTTGAACGGAAGATATTTCCTTTTTCACCATAGCCCTCTATGGGCTTCCAAATATCCCTTTGCCAATTCCACAAGAACAGCCTTAGCGAAAGGCTTCTTGAAGGAAAGATGTAACTCTGTGAGATGAATTAACAGGACACAGAGCAGTTTCTCAGAAAGCTTCTTTCCAGTTTTGAACGGAAGATATTTCCTTTTTCACCATAGCCCTCTATGGGCTTCCAAATATCCCTTTGCCAATTCCACAAGAACAGCCTTAGCAAAAGGCTTCTTGAAGGAAAGATGTAACTCTGTGACATGAATTAACAGGACACAGAGCAGTTTCTCAGAAAGATTCTTTCCAGTTTTGAGCGGAAGATATTTCCTTTTTCACCAAAGCCCTCTAAGGGCTTCCAAATATCACTTTGCCAATTCCACAAGAACAGTCTTAGAGAAAGGCTTCTTGAAGGGAAAGATGTAACTCTGTGAGATGAATTAACAGAACACAGAGCAGTTTCAGAAAGCTTCTTCCAGTTTTGAACGGAAGATATTTCCTTTTTCACCATAGCCCTCTGTGGGCTTCCAAATATCCTTTGCCAATTCCACAAGAACAGCCTTAGCGAAATGCTTCTTGAAGGAAAGATGTAACTCTGTAAGATGAATTAACAGAACACAGAGCAGTTTCTCAGAAAGCTTCTTTCCAGTTTTGAACGGAAGATATTTCCTTTTTCACCATAGCCCTCTATGGGCTTCCAAATATCCCTTTGCCAATTCCACAAGAACAGCCTTAGCGAAAGGCTTCTTGAAGGGAAAGATGTAACTCTGTGAGATGAATTAACAGAACACAGAGCAGTTTCTCAGAAAGCTTCTTTCCAGTTTTGAACGGAAGATATTTCCTTTTTCACCATAGCCCTCTATGGGCTTCCAAATATCCCTTTGCCAATTCCACAAGAACAGCCTTAGCGAAAGGCTTCTTGAACGAAAATATTTAACTCTGTGAGATGAATTAACAGAACACAGAGCAGTTTCTCAATAGGCTTCTTTCCAGTTTTGAACGGAAGATATTTCCTTTTTCACCAAAGCCCTCTAAGGGCTTCCAAATATCACTATGCCAATTCCACAAGAACAGTCTTAGCGAAAGGCTTCTTGAAGGGAAAGATGTAACTCTGTGAGATGAATTAACAGAACACAGAGCAGTTTCTCAGAAAGCTTCTTTCCAGTTTTGAACGGAAGATATTTCCTTTTCACCATAGCCCTCTATGGTCTTTCAAATATCCCTTTGCCAATTCCACAAGAACAGCCTTAGCGAAGGCTTCTTGAAGGAAAGATGTAACTCTGTGAGATGAATTAACAGAACACAGAGCAGTTTCTCAGAAAGCTTCTTTCCAGTTTTGAACGGAAGATATTTCCTTCTTCACCATAGCCCTATGGGCTTCCAAATATCCCTTTGCCAATTCCACAAGAACAGGCTTAGCGAAAGACTTCTTGAAGGAAAGATGTAACTCTGTGAGATGAATTAACAGAACACAGAGCAGTTTCTCAGAAAGCTTCTTTCCAGTTTTGAACGGAAGATATTTCCTTTTCACCATAGCCCTCTATGGGCTTCCAAATATCCCTTTGCCAATTCCACAAGAACAGCCTTAGCGAAATGCTTCTTGAAGGAAAAGATGTAACTCTGTGAGATGAATTAACAGAACACAGAGCAGTTTCTCAGAAAGCTTCTTTCCAGTTTTGAACGGAAGATATTTCCTTTTCACCATAGCCCTCTATGGGCTTCCAAATATCCTTTGCCAATTCCACAAGAACAGCCTTAGCGAAAGGCTTCTTGAAGGAAAGATGTAACTCTGTGAGATGAATTAACAGAACACAGAGCAGTTTCTCAGAAAGCTTCTTTCCAGTTTTGAACGGAAGATATTTCCTTTTTCACCATAGCCCTCTATGGGCTTCCAAATATCTCTTTGCCAATTCCACAAGAACAGCCTTAGCGAAAGGCTTCTTGAACGGAAATATTTAACTCTGTGAGATGAATTAACAGAACACAGAGCAGTTTCTCAGAAAGCTTCTTTCCAGTTTTGAACGGAAGATATTTCCTTTTTCACCATAGCCCTCTATGGGCTTCCAAATATCCCTTTGCCAATTCCACAAGTACAGCCTTAGCGAAAGGCTTCTTGAAGGGAAAGATGTAACTCTGTGAGATAAATTAACAGAACACAGAGCAGTTTCTCAATAGGCTTCTTTCCAGTTTTGAACGGAAGATATTTCCTTTTTCACCAAAGCCCTCTAAGGGCTTCCAAATATCACTTTGCCAATTCCACAAGAACAGCCTTAGCGAAAGGCTTCTTGAAGGGAAAGATGTAACTCTGTGAGATGAATTAACAGAACACAGAGCAGTTTCTCAGAAAGCTTCTTTCCAGTTTTGAACGGAAGATATTTCCTTTTCACCATAGCCCTCTATGGTCTTTCAAATATCCCTTTGCCAATTCCACAAGAACAGCCTTAGCGAAAGGCTTCTTGAAGGGAAAGATGTAACTCTGTGAGATGAATTAACAGAACACAGAGCAGTTTCTCAGAAAGCTTCTTTCCAGTTTTGAACGGAAGATATTTCCTTCTTCACCATAGCCCTCTAAGGGCATCCAAATATCCCTTTGCCAATTCCACAAGAACAGCCTTAGCGAAGGCTTCTTGAAGGGAAAGATGTAACTCTGTGAGATGAATTAACAGAACACAGAGCAGTTTCTCAGAAAGCTTCTTTCCAGTTTTGAACGGAAGATATTTCCTTTTTCACCATAGCCCTCTGTGGGCTTCCAAATATCCCTTTGCCAATTCCACAAGAACAGGCTTAGCGAAAGACTTCTTGAAGGGAAAGATGTAACTCTGTGAGATGAATTAACAGAACACAGAGCAGTTTCTCAGAAAGCTTCTTTCCAGTTTTGAACGGAAGATATTTCCTTTTTCACCATAGCCCTCTATGGTCTTTCAAATATGCCTTCGCCAATTCCACAAGAACAGCCTTAGCGAAAGGCTTCTTGAAGGGAAAGATGTAACTCTGTGAGATGAATTAACAGAACACAGAGCAGTTTCTCAGAAAGCTTCTTTCCAGTTTTGAACGGAAGATATTTCCTTCTTCACCATAGCCCTATGGGCTTCCAAATATCCCTTGCCAATTCCACAAGAACAGGCTTAGCGAAAGACTTCTTGAAGGGAAAGATGTAACTCTGTGAGATGAATTAACAGAACACAGAGCAGTTTCTCAGAAAGCTTCTTTCCAGTTTTGAACGGAAGATATTTCCTTTTTCACCATAGCCCTCTGTGGGCTTCCAAATATCCCTTTGCCAATTCCACAAGAACAGCCTTAGCGAAAGGCTTCTTGAAGGGAAAGATGTAACTCTGTGAGATGAATTAACAGAACACAGAGCAGTTTCTCAGAAAGCTTCTTTCCAGTTTTGAACGGAAGATATTTTTTTCACCAAAGCCCTCTAAGGGCTTCCAAATATCACTTTGCCAATTCCACAAGAACAGTCTTAGCGAAAGGCTTCTTGAAGGGAAAGATGTAACTCTGTGAGATGAATTAACAGAACACAGAGCAGTTTCTCAGAAAGCTTCTTTCCAGTTTTGAACGGAAGATATTTCCTTTTTCACCATAGCCCTCTATGGTCTTTCAAATATGCCTTCGCCAATTCCACAAGAACAGCCTTAGCGAAAGGCTTCTTGAAGGGAAAGATGTAACTCTGTGAGATGAATTAACAGAACACAGAGCAGTTTCTCAGAAAGCTTCTTTCCAGTTTTGAACGGAAGATATTTCCTTTTTCACCATAGCCCTATGGGCTTCCAAATATCCTTTGCCAATTCCACAAGAACAGCCTTAGCGAAAGGCTTCTTGAAGGAAAGATGTAACTCTGTAAGATGAATTAACAGAACACAGAGCAGTTTCTCAGAAAGCTTCTTTCCAGTTTTGAACGGAAGATATTTCCTTTTTCACCATAGCCCTCTGTGGGCTTCCAAATATCCCTTTGCCAATTCCACAAGAACAGCCTTAGCGAAAGGCTTCTTGAAGGGAAAGATGTAACTCTGTGAGATGAATTAACAGAACACAGAGCAGTCTCTCAAAAAGCTTCTTTCCAGTTTTGAACGGAAGATATTTCCTTTTTCACCATAGCCCTCTAAGGGCTTCCAAATATCCTTTGCCAATTCCACAAGAACAGCCTTAGCGAAAGGCTTCTTGAAAGAAAAGTTGTAACTCTGTGAGATGAATTAACAGAACACAGAGCAGTTTCTCAAAAGCTTCTTTCCAGTTTTGAACTGAAGATATTTCCTTTTTCACCATAGCCCTCTATGGGCTTCCAAATATCCCTTTGCCAATTCCACAAGAACAGTCTTAGAGAAAGGCTTCTTGAAGGGAAAGATGTAACACTGTGAGATGAATTAACAGAACACAGAGCAGTTTCTCAGAAAGCTTCTTTCCAGTTTTGAACGGAAGATATTTCCTTTTTCACCATAGCCCTCTATGGGCTTCCAAATATCCTTTGCCAATTCCACAAGAACAGCCTTAGCGAAAGGCTTCTTGAAGGGAAAGATGTAACTCTGTGAGATGAATTAACAGAACACAGAGCAGTCTCTCAATAAGCTTCTTTCCAGTTTTGAACGGAAGATATTTCCTTTTTCACCATAGCCCTCTATGGGCTTCCAAATATCCTTTGCCAATTCCACAAGAACAGCCTTAGCGAAAGGCTTCTTGAAGGAAAGATGTAACTCTGTGAGATGAATTAACAGAACACAGAGCAGTTTCTCAGAAAGCTTCTTTCCAGTTTTGAACGGAAGATATTTCCTTTTCACCATAGCCCTCTATGGGTTTCCAAATATCCTTGCCAATTCCACAAGAACAGCCTTAGCGAAAGGCTTCTTGAAGGAAAGATGTAACTCTGTGAGATGAATTAACAGAACACAGAGCAGTTTCTCAGAAAGCTTCTTTCCAGTTTTGAACGGAAGATATTTCCTTTTCACCATAGCCCTCTATGGGCTTCCAAATATCCTTTGCCAATTCCACAAGAACAGCCTTAGCGAAAGGCTTCTTGAAGGAAAGATGTAACTCTGTGAGATGAATTAACAGAACACAGAGCAGTTTCTCAAGCTTCTTTCCAGTTTTGAGCGGAAGATATTTCCTTTTTCACCATAGCCCTCTATGGGCTTCCAAATATCCTTTGCCAATTCCACAAGAACAGCCTTAGCGAAAGGCTTCTTGAAGGAAAGATGTAACTCTGTGAGATGAATTAACAGAACACAGAGCAGTTTCTCAATAGGCTTCTTTCCAGTTTTGAGCGGAAGATATTTCCTTTTCACCATAGCCCTCTATGGGCTTCCAAATATCACTTTGCCAATTCCACAAGAACAGTCTTAGCGAAAGGCTTCTTGAAGGAAAGATGTAACTCTGTGAGATGAATTAACAGAACACAGAGCAGTTTCTCAGAAAGCTTCTTTCCAGTTTTGAACGGAAGATATTTCCTTTTTCACCATAGCCCTCTAAGGGCTTCCAAATATCACTTTGCCAATTCCACAAGAACAGCCTTAGCGAAAGGCTTCTTGAAGGGAAAGATGTAACTCTGTGAGATGAATTAACAGAACACAGAGCAGTTTCTCAGAAAGCTTCTTTCCAGTTTTGAACGGAAGATATTTCCTTTTTCACCATAGCCCTCTATGGGCTTCCAAATATGCCTTCGCCAATTCCACAAGAACAGCCTTAGCGAAAGGCTTCTTGAAGGGAAAGATGTAACTCTGTGAGATGAATTAACAGAACACAGAGCAGTTTCTCAGAAAGCTTCTTTCCAGTTTTGAACGGAAGATATTTCCTTCTTCACCATAGCCCTCTAAGGGCATCCAAATATCCCTTTGCCAATTCCACAAGAACAGGCTTAGCGAAAGACTTCTTGAAGGGAAAGATGTAACTCTGTGAGATGAATTAACAGAACACAGAGCAGTTTCTCAGAAAGCTTCTTTCCAGTTTTGAACGGAAGATATTTCCTTTTTCACCATAGCCCTATGGGCTTCCAAATATCCCTTGCCAATTCCACAAGAACAGCCTTAGAAAGGCTTCTTGAAGGAAATATGTAACTCTGTGAGATGAATTAACAGAACACAGAGCAGTCTCTCAATAAGCTTCTTTCCAGTTTTGAACGGAAGATATTTCCTTTTTCACCATAGCCCTCTATGGGCTTCCAAATATCCCTTTGCCAATTCCACAAGAACAGGCTTAGCGAAAGGCTTCTTGAAGGAAAGATGTAACTCTGTGAGATGAATTAACAGAACACAGAGCAGTTTCTCAGAAAGCTTCTTTCCAGTTTTGAACGGAAGATATTTCCTTTTTCACCATAGCCCTCTATGGGCTTCCAAATATCCCTTTGCCAATTCCACAAGAACAGTCTTAGCGAAAGGCTTCTTGAAGGGAAAGATGTAACACTGTGAGATGAATTAACAGAACACAGAGCAGTTTCTCAGAAAGCTTCTTTCCAGTTTTGAACGGAAGATATTTCCTTTTTCACCATAGCCCTCTATGGGCTTCCAAATATCCCTTGCCAATTCCACAAGAACAGCCTTAGCGAAAGGCTTCTTGAAGGGAAAGATGTAACTCTGTGAGATGAATTACCAGAACACAGAGCAGTCTCTCAATAAGCTTCTTTCCAGTTTTGAACGGAAGATATTTCTTTTTCACCATTGCCCTCTATGGGCTTCCAAATATCCCTTTGCCAATTCCACAAGAACAGCCTTAGCGAAAGGCTTCTTGAAGGGAAAGATGTAACTCTGTGAGATGAATTAACAGAACACAGAGCAGTTTCTCAGAAAGCTTCTTTCCAGTTTTGAACGGAAGATATTTCCTTTTTCACCATAGCCCTCTATGGGTTTCCAAATATCCCTTTGCCAATTCCACAAGAACAGCCTTAGCGAAAGGCTTCTTGAAGGGAAAGATGTAACTCTGTGAGATGAATTAACAGAACACAGAGCAGTTTCTCAATAGGCTTCTTTCCAGTTTTGAACGGAAGATATTTCCTTTTTCACCAAAGCCCTCTAAGGGCTTCCAAATATCACTTTGCCAATTCCACAAGAACAGTCTTAGCGAAAGGCTTCTTGAAGGGAAAGATGTAACTCTGTGAGATGAATTAACAGAACACAGAGCAGTTTCTCAGAAAGCTTCTTTCCAGTTTTGAACGGAAGATATTTCCTTTTTCACCATAGCCCTCTATGGTCTTTCAAATATGCCTTCGCCAATTCCACAAGAACAGCCTTAGCGAAAGGCTTCTTGAAGGGAAAGATGTAACTCTGTGAGATGAATTAACAGAACACAGAGCAGTTTCTCAGAAAGCTTCTTTCCAGTTTTGAACGGAAGATATTTCCTTTTTCACCATAGCCTCTATGGGCTTCCAAATATCCTTTGCCAATTCCACAAGAACAGCCTTAGCGAAAGGCTTCTTGAAGGGAAAGATGTAACTCTGTGAGATGAATTAACAGAACACAGAGCAGTTTCTCAGAAAGCTTCTTTCCAGTTTTGAACGGAAGATATTTCCTTTTTCACCATAGCGCTCTATGGGCTTCCAAATATCCCTTTGCCAATTCCAAAAGAACAGCCTTAGCGAAAGGCTTCTTGAAGGGAAAGATGTAACTCTGTGAGATGAATTACCAGAACACAGAGCAGTCTCTCAGAAAGCTTCTTTCCAGTTTTGAACGGAAGATATTTCCTTTTTCACCATAGCCCTCTATGGGCTTCCAAATATCCCTTTGCCAATTCCACAAGAACAGCCTTAGCGAAAGGCTTCTTGAAGGGAAAGATGTAACTCTGTGAGGTGAATTAACAGAACACAGAGCAGTTTCTCAGAAAGCTTCTTTCCAGTTTTGAACGGAAGATATTTCCTTTTTCACCATAGCCCTCTATGGGCTTCCAAATATCCCTTTGCCAATTCCACAAGAACAGCCTTAGCGAAAGGCTTCTTGAAGGGAAAGATGTAACTCTGTGAGATGAATTAACAGAACACAGAGCAGTTAATCAGAAAGCTTCTTTCCAGTTTTGAACGGAAGATATTTCCTTTTTCACCATAGCCCTCTATGGGCTTCCAAATATCCCTTTGCCAATTCCACAAGAACAGCCTTAGCAAAGGCTTCTTGAAGGAAAGATGTAACTCTGTGAGATGAATTAACAGAACACAGAGCAGTTTCTCAGAAAGCTTCTTTCCAGTTTTGAACGGAAGATATTTCCTTTTTCACCATAGCCCTCTATGGGCTTCCAAATATCACTTTGCCAATTAAAAAAGAACAGTCTTAGAGAAAGGCTTTTGAAGGAAAGATGTAACTCTGTGAGATGAATTAACAGAACACAGAGCAGTTTCTCAGAAAGCTTCTTTCCAGTTTTGAACGGAAGATATTTCCTTTTTCACCATAGCCCTATGGGCTTCCAAATATCCCTTTGCCAATTCCACAAGAACAGCCTTAGCAAAGGCTTCTTGAAGGAAAGATGTAACTCTGTGAGATGAATTAACAGAACACAGAGCAGTTTCTCAGAAAGCTTCTTTCCAGTTTTGAACGGAAGATATTTTTTTCACCATAGCCTCTATGGGCTTCCAAATATCCTTTGCCAATTCCACAAGAACAGCCTTAGCGAAAGGCTTTTGAAGGAAAGATGTAACTCTGTGAGATGAATTAACAGAACACAGAGCAGTCTCTCAATAAGCTTCTTTCCAGTTTTGAATGGAAGATATTTCCTTTTTCACCATAGCCCTCTATGGGCTTCCAAATATCCCTTTGCCAATTCCACAAGAACAGCCTTAGCGAAAGGCTTCTTGAAAGAAAAGTTGTAACTCTGTGAGATGAATTAACAGAACACAGAGCAGTTTCTCAAAGCTTCTTTCCAGTTTTGAACTGAAGATATTTCCTTTTTCACCATAGCCCTATGGGCTTCCAAATATCCCTTTGCCAATTCCACAAGAACAGCCTTAGCGAAATGCTTCTTGAAGGAAAGATGTAACTCTGTAAGATGAATTAACAGAACACAGAGCAGTTTCTCAGAAAGCTTCTTTCCAGTTTTGAACGGAAGATATTTTTTTCACCATAGCCCTCTATGGGCTTCCAAATATCCTTTGCCAATTCCACAAGAACAGCCTTAGCGAAAGGCTTCTTGAAGGGAAAGATGTAACTCTGTGAGATGAATTAACAGAACACAGAGCAGTTTCTCAGAAAGCTTCTTTCCAGTTTTGAACGGAAGATATTTCCTTTTTCACCATAGCCCTCTATGGGCTTCCAAATATCCCTTGCCAATTCCACAAGAACAGCCTTAGCGAAAGGCTTCTTGAACGAAAATATTTAACTCTGTGAGATGAATTAACAGAACACAGAGCAGTTTCTCAGAAAGCTTCTTTCCAGTTTTGAACGGAAGATATTTCCTTTTTCACCATAGCCCTCTATGGGCTTCCAAATATCCCTTTGCCAATTCCACAAGAACAGCCTTAGCGAAAGGCTTCTTGAAGGAAAGATGTAACCTGTGAGATGAATTAACAGAACACAGAGCAGTTTCTCAATAGGCTTCTTTCCAGTTTTGAACGGAAGATATTTCCTTTTTCACCATAGCCCTCTAAGGGCTTCCAAATATCACTTTGCCAATTCCACAAGAACAGTCTTAGCGAAAGGCTTCTTGAAGGGAAAGATGTAACTCTGTGAGATGAATTAACAGAACACAGAGCAGTTTCTCAGAAAGCTTCTTTCCAGTTTTGAACGGAAGATATTTCCTTTTTCACCATAGCCCTCTATGGTCTTTCAAATATCCTTGCCAATTCCACAAGAACAGCCTTAGCGAAAGGCTTCTTGAACGGAAATATTTAACTCTGTGAGATGAATTAACAGAACACAGAGCAGTTTCTCAGAAAGCTTCTTTCCAGTTTTGAACGGAAGATATTTCCTTCTTCACCATAGCCCTCTATGGGCATCCAAATATCCCTTGCCAATTCCACAAGAACAGCCTTAGCGAAAGACTTCTTGAAGGAAAGATGTAACTCTGTGTGATGAATTAACAGAACACAGAGCAGTTTCTCAGAAAGCTTCTTTCCAGTTTTGAACGGAAGATATTTCCTTTTTCACCATAGCCCTCTGTGGGCTTCCAAATATCCCTTTCCAATTCCACAAGAACAGCCTTAGCGAAATGCTTCTTGAAGGGAAAGATGTAACTCTGTGAGATGAATTAACAGAACACAGAGCAGTTTCTCAGAAAGCTTCTTTCCAGTTTTGAACGGAAGATATTTCCTTTTCACCATAGCCCTCTATGGGCTTCCAAATATCCCTTTGCCAATTCCACAAGAACAGCCTTAGCGAAGGCTTCTTGAAGGAAAGATGTAACTCTGTGAGATGAATTAACAGAACACAGAGCAGTTTCTCAGAAAGCTTCTTTCCAGTTTTGAACGGAAGATATTTCCTTTTTCACCATAGCCCTCTATGGGTTTCCAAATATCCCTTTGCCAATTCCACAAGAACAGCCTTAGCGAAAGGCTTCTTGAACGAAAATATTTAACTCTGTGAGATGAATTAACAGAACACAGAGCAGTTTCTCAGAAAGCTTCTTTCCAGTTTTGAACGGAAGATATTTCCTTTTCACCATAGCCCTCTATGGGCTTCCAAATATCCTTTGCCAATTCCACAAGAACAGCCTTAGCGAAAGGCTTCTTGAAGGGAAAGATGTAACTCTGTGAGATGAATTAACAGAACACAGAGCAGTTTCTCAAGCTTCTTTCCAGTTTTGAACGGAAGATATTTCCTTTTCACCATAGCCCTCTATGGGCTTCCAAATATCCCTTTGCCCATTACAAAAGAAGAGTCTTAGAGAAAGGCTTCTTGAAGGAAATATGTAACTCTGTGAGATAAATTAACAGAACACAGAGCAGTTTCTCAATAGGCTTCTTTCCAGTTTTGAGCGGAAGATATTTCCTTTTTCACCATAGCCCTCTAAGGGCTTCCAAATATCACTTTGCCAATTCCACAAGAACAGTCTTAGCGAAAGGCTTCTTGAAGGAAAGATGTAACTCTGTGAGATGAATTAACAGAACACAGAGCAGTTTCTCAGAAAGCTTCTTTCCAGTTTTGAACGGAAGATATTTCCTTTTCACCATAGCCCTCTATGGTCTTTCAAATATCCCTTGCTAATTCCACAAGAACAGCCTTAGCGAAAGGCTTTGAAGGAAAGATGTAACTCTGTGAGATGAATTAACAGAACACAGAGCAGTTTCTCAGAAAGCTTCTTCCAGTTTTGAACGGAAGATATTTCCTTCTTCACCATAGCCCTCTAAGGGCTTCCAAATATCCCTTGCCAATTCCACAAGAACAGGCTTAGCGAAAGACTTCTTGAAGGAAAGATGTAACTCTGTGAGATGAATTAACAGAACACAGAGCAGTTTCTCAGAAAGCTTCTTTCCAGTTTTGAACGGAAGATATTTCCTTTTTCACCATAGCCCTCTAAGGGCTTCCAAATATCCCTTTGCCAATTCCACAAGAACAGCCTTAGCGAAAGGCTTTGAAGGAAAGATGTAACTCTGTGAGATGAATTAACAGAACACAGAGCAGTTTCTCAGAAAGCTTCTTTCCAGTTTTGAACGGAAGGTATTTCCTTTTTCACCATAGCCCTATGGGCTTCCAAATATCCCTTTGCTAATTCCACAAGAACAGCCTTAGCGAAAGGTTTCTTGAAGGAAAGTTGTAACTCTGTGAGTTGAATTAACAGAACACAGAGCAGTTTCTCAGAAAGCTTCTTTCCAGTTTTGAACGGAAGATATTTCCTTTTTCACCATAGCCCTCTATGGGCTTCCAAATATCCCTTTGCCAATTCCACAAGAACAGTCTTAGAGAAAGGCTTTGAAGGAAAGATGTAACTCTGTGAGATGAATTAACAGAACACAGAGCAGTCTCAGAAAGCTTCTTTCCAGTTTTGAACGGAAGATATTTCCTTCTTCACCATAGCCCTCATGGGCTTCCAAATATCCCTTGCCAATTCCACAAGAACAGCCTTAGCGAAAGGCTTCTTGAAGGAAAGATGTAACCTGTGAGATGAATTAACAGAACACAGAGCAGTTTCTCAAGCTTCTTTCCAGTTTTGAACGGAAGATATTTTTTTCACCATAGCCCTCTATGGGTTTCCAAATATCCTTTGCCAATTCCACAAGAACAGCCTTAGCGAAAGGCTTTTGAAGGAAAGATGTAACTCTGTGAGATGAATTAACAGAACACAGAGCAGTCTCTCAATAAGCTTCTTTCCAGTTTTGAACGGAAGATATTTTTTTCACCATAGCCTCTATGGGCTTCCAAATATCCCTTTGCCAATTCCACAAGAACAGGCTTAGCGAAAGGCTTCTTGAAGGAAAGATGTAACTCTGTGAGATGAATTCACAGAACACAGAGCAGTTTCTCAGAGAGTTTCTTTCCAGTTTTGAACGGAAGATATTTCCTTTTCACCATAGCCCTCTATGGGCTTCCAAATATCCCTTTGCCAATTCCACAAGAACAGCCTTAGAAAGGCTTCTTGAAGGAAAGATGTAACCTGTGAGATGAATTACCAGAACACAGAGCAGTCTCTCAGAAAGCTTCTTTCCAGTTTTGAACGGAAGATATTTCTTTTTCACCATTGCCCTCTATGGGCTTCCAAATATCCTTTGCCAATTCCACAAGAACAGCCTTAGCGAAAGGCTTTGAAGGAAAGATGTAACTCTGTGAGATGAATTCACAGAACACAGAGCAGTTTCTCAGAGAGTTTCTTTCCAGTTTTGAACGGAAGATATTTCCTTTTTCACCATAGCCTCTATGGGCTTCCAAATATCCCTTTGCTAATTCCACAAGAACAGCCTTAGCGAAAGGCTTCTTGAACGAAAATATTTAACTCTGTGAGATGAATTAACAGAACACAGAGCAGTTTCTCAGAAAGCTTCTTTCCAGTTTTGAACGGAAGATATTTCCTTTTCACCATAGCCCTCTATGGGCTTCCAAATATCCTTTGCTAATTCCACAAGAACAGCCTTAGCGAAAGGCTTCTTGAAGGAAAGATGTAACTC
>JAKFHT010001207.1:0-34755 GCA_023783455.1 Erythrocebus patas
TCAAGTGGGCTTTATTCCTAAGATGCAAGGATGGTTCAACATATGCAAATTTTAAAAATGCTATTCACCACATAAACAGAATTAAAAACAAAAACCATATGATTATCCCAATAGATGCATGAAAGCATTCAATAAAATCTTATATCCCTTGCATGATACACGCCTTCAACAAACCAGGCATCAAAGGAACATAACTCAAAATAATAAGAGCCATCTATGACAAACCCATAGGCAACATCATACTGAATAGCAAAAGTTGGAAGCATTTTCCTAATAACTGGAACAAGACAAGGATGTCTACTCTCACCACTCCTATTCAACACAGTACTGGAAATCCTGGTCACAGCAATCAGTCAGGAGAAATAAAAGCCATCCAAATAGGAAAAGAGGAGGCCAAATTATCTCTGTTCACCAAAGACATGATCCTGTATCTAGAAACCCTAAAGATTCCTCCAAAATACTCCTAGACTTGATAAGTTCAGTAAAATTTCAGTTTACAACATCAGCATACAAAAAATCAGTAGCATTTCTATACACTAAAAATGCTCAAGCTGACAGCCAAATCAAGAACTTAATCCCATTTATAATAGCCACACACACACACACACACACACACACACACACACAAAATAAACAAAACACCTAGGAATATATTTCACCAAGGAGGTGAAAGATCTCTACTGGGAGAACTACAAAGCACTGATGAAAGAAATAATAGACAACACAAACAAATGGGAAAACATTCCATGCTTGTGAACTGGAAGAATCAATAATGTTAAAATCACCATTCTGTCCAAAGCAGTCTAAAGATTCAATGCAATTACTATCAAGTTACCAATGTCATTTTTTACAGAATTAGAAAAAAAATTATAAAATTCTTATGGGGCTGGACATGGTGACTCACACCTGTAATCCCAGCACTTTGGGAGGCTGAGGCAGGAGAATCACTTGAGGTCAGGAGTTCGAGGGCAGCCTGGGCAATATGGTGAAACCCGTCTCTATCAAAACACACAAAAATTAGCCAGGGTAGTGGCACACACCTATAGTCCCAGCTACTTCAAGAGGCTGAGGTGGGAAAATCACTTGAACCCAGAGGCAGAGGTTGCAGTGAGCCAAGATCATGCCACTACACTCTAGCCTGGGTGATAGAGTGAGACCTTGTCTCAAATAAATAAATAAATAAATAAATAAATAAATCCTCATGGAACCAAAAAAGAGCCCGAATAGTCAAGCAATCCAAAGCAAAAAGAACAAATCCAGAGGCATCACATTACCTAACTTCAAACTATTCTACTAGGATATAGCAACAAAACAGCATTGTACCAGTACAATAATAAACACATGAATCAGTGGATAAGAATGGAGAACCCAGAAATAAAGTCACACACCTACATCTAACTGATCTTTAACACAGTTGACAAAAATAAACAATGAGGGAAATGATACCCTATTCAATAAATGGTGCTGGGATAACTGGCCAGCCAAATGCAGAAGAATGAAACTGGACCCCTATATCCCACCATATACAAAAATTAATTCAAGATGGTTTAGAGACTTAAATATAGGATGCCAAACTATAAAAATGCTAGAAGAAAACCTAGGAAAATCTCTTCTTGACATTGGCCTATGACTAAGACCTCAAAAGCAAATGCAACAAAAGCGAAAATTGACAAATGGGACTTAAAAAGCTTCTGCACACCAAAAGAAATAATCAACAGAGTAAACAGACAACCTACAGAATGGGAGAAAATATTTGAAAACTATGCATCTGACAAAGGATTAATATCCAGACTCTATAAGAACTTAAATCAACAAGAGAAAACCAAATAATCCCATTTTTAAAATGGGCAAAGGATATGACTAGACACTTATCAAAAGAAGACATACAAGCAGTCAACAAACACATGAAAAAATGTACAACATCACTAATCATCAGAGAACACAAATTAAAACTACAGTGAGATATCATCTCACAGTAGTCAGAATGGCTATATTCCAGACTCAAGCAAGTGTGCTCTTCATGACTTCTCAGTGTTTATTCACATTGAGAAGCAGGTTCTGTCATTCTCTTGAATGAAGCTCACCTGGTATGGTAAGTTGTCCTCATTTTAAAACATTCAGATTTTATCCTGCAATCCTTTCACATCTGACAGTTTTTCTATTCTTTCTAAGCATGTAATGGAAGTCAAGGAATTCTACATCCTCACGTCTATTAATATTTATTACCTTTCCACAACAGTGAAATTCTCATTCTAGTCTTCTAAAACAGAAATAGCTAATAAAGAAACCTCATTTCTCCTTTAACCTTTTCTATGAATTTCAGACCATTCTGGGTTTATTCTTTTCTACACAAATTTTACTCTATAAAGATAGAAAGGTGTTCAATAAATAAATAAATATAAACACTAATTTTAAAAATAATGTATTAATTTGATCTCTTCATTTAAAGGTAATATCCAATGCCTCCAATTTCCCACCCAAGAATTCCATTGGATAGGGCTGGAAAAGTTCTGGAGAACATTATTCTAGACCTTCTAGGCATCATGTCACAGGATGTCCTCACCAGAGCCAGAAGAGTGACTCTGAGTATATGAATGAGGGGCTAGAGCAGACTATGCAGTACCTAGGCAGGAAGAGACAGGGCTGCATGAAGTCTTGAGGATTTAGGGAATTCACTGATTGTACCAAACAAAAACTGATATTTTTCCTCCTATTCCATACTCAGCTGAAAGTGAGAAGACAGGAAGAGAGACACCAAGCTGCTTTCTGGTCGACAGCTAGTGACTCTCTGATTATCTGCAAAGATTGGGAAAGGAACTTATACAAGACATGTAGATTTTCCAGAACTATTTACTCTTGGAGCCAGGAGTCTGTGAATGTTAGGTGGGATCTTGTAAGAAGCAGCCTTGTCTAGATTGGGAATCATCTATTACAGTTTTAGGCTGTGTGGGTCTGGTCAATTTTTGTGCTGCCTCCTTCTCTTTGCTTCTATGACTGGGCATTGCTGCAAAAGGAAGAAATATGGAAGTGACTTCAGCTTTGATTTTTTTCCTTCTGGAGGCCTGAAAACTCCAGTTTGCTTCCCTGAGCCCTTTTCTGTTGCAGAACTAGGGTGTGGACTACAGGTCCTAACCATGGAAGGTGGAGGTAGATACTTCACAGGGAATACAAACAACCCAGACAAGTCACACTTTTAGGTAACAGATACTTTCAAAGATGTACTTTCTTGCACCCATTAAAATTTTAGTCTCAGCCAATCAGAAAACCTGGTGTCCTCATGCACTGGGATAACAGTGCAGTGTGGCTCAGGCTCAGGTTTTGCTGGGCACACCACAGTAGGCCACACACTCTCACATGCAGTGGCTTCAGGTATGGACCAGGGTCTTTCCCCCTAACTGGCTTTGGTTATGATGTTGTAGATCATCACTCTTCTGGCCTTAATATGAGAGAAGAAGATGTGTGGAAGAATTGGTCTCCAAGTGAGAGCATCCAGGGTGAAGAGTGTGGGAATAAGGGTCGTTAGCACAAGAGAAGAGGCAGGTGATATCCAAGGCATGTAGTAATGGCATAAAGGTGGAATGTTGCTCTCATTCAGCTGAAGTGGGCACCATGGAAACCTTGGTGCTACCAGTCACCAGTCAGGCCACAAGCCCAAGAACAGCACCAGGCAGTATAAGGACATATAAGAATGACATCACTTCAGATAGTCCTGAGAGTGAGACCTAGCCCTGTTTGGGGCAAACCACTCGCTGGGAGCAATAGTACCCTTCCTGCTTCCCTATCTGGGCTGATTGTAAGGAACAAGTGAAATCATGCACACCAATGTGCTTTACACCTGTAACACTCTGCCCCAAGAAGCTATATGCCCTTTTGAAACTTCCTAGGTGTGGACAGAAACATAAAATTTCTGCCTTTCTACCTTTTCCTTGGTCACCATTGCTGAGCACATGCTCTAGCCTCTCCCTCAGGCGGTCATTGAGGCTGACGGACTCCTCCAGATGCTGGCGCAGGTTCTGGATCTCAGCAAGATTTTTTTCCAGCAGGTCGGCCCCTATTGGAAACCACTAAGACATAGAAGAGGTAGGAGGCGGGAAGCCTGATCATCCCTGGGCAGCTGTGGGGCCTGCTCGGCATCTCTCTGCAAGATCTCTACCTATCTCTATCCTTCTGTCAGCTTCTTCCTCTCTCCTGGGCATTCAGGAAGCACCAGGCAACTTTACTTAAAGTCTTGTATTCTAAACGCATACATTTTAAAAATTAACTGGAAAGTAGAGAAATCTAAAAAAGGATACATTCCACTACCACACTATTGTAAATGTTATGTTTGGGTGTGTGTATGTGTATAAAAGAGAGAGCAGATAATCAAGATTTAAATACAGTGGTAAAAAAAAAAAAAAATAGGAAATGACGATTTTACTGAAACAACTACAATAACCATCCCAGGCTACAACTATGAACAGATTCACTATTATGGTCATTTGCCTAGGTTCTGACAAAACCAACCAACCAACAAACTACCTCCCACCCCGCCAAAAAAAAAAAAATAGGAAATGACGATTTTACTGAAACAACTACAATAACCATCCCAGGCTACAACTATGAACAGATTCACTATTATGGTCATTTGCCTAGGTTCTGACAAAACCAACCAACCAACAAACTACCTCCCACCCCGCCAAAAAAAAAAAAAAATAGGAAATGACGATTTTACTGAAACAACTACAATAACCATCCCAGGCTACAACTATGAACAGATTCACTATTATGGTCATTTGCCTAGGTTCTGACAAAACCAACCAACCAACAAACTACCTCCCACCCCGCCAAAAAAAAAAAAAAAAAAAAATAGGAAATGACGATTTTACTGAAACAACTACAATAACCATCCCAGGCTACAACTATGAACAGATTCACTATTATGGTCATTTGCCTAGGTTCTGACAAAACCAACCAACCAACAAACTACCTCCCACCCCGCCAAAAAAAAAAAAATAGGAAATGACGATTTTACTGAAACAACTACAATAACCATCCCAGGCTACAACTATGAACAGATTCACTATTATGGTCATTTGCCTAGGTTCTGACAAAACCAACCAACCAACAAACTACCTCCCACCCCGCCAAAAAAAAAAAAATAGGAAATGACGATTTTACTGAAACAACTACAATAACCATCCCAGGCTACAACTATGAACAGATTCACTATTATGGTCATTTGCCTAGGTTCTGACAAAACCAACCAACCAACAAACTACCTCCCACCCCGCCAAAAAAAAAAAAATAGGAAATGACGATTTTACTGAAACAACTACAATAACCATCCCAGGCTACAACTATGAACAGATTCACTATTATGGTCATTTGCCTAGGTTCTGACAAAACCAACCAACCAACAAACTACCTCCCACCCCGCCAAAAAAAAAAAAATAGGAAATGACGATTTTACTGAAACAACTACAATAACCATCCCAGGCTACAACTATGAACAGATTCACTATTATGGTCATTTGCCTAGGTTCTGACAAAACCAACCAACCAACAAACTACCTCCCACCCCGCCAAAAAAAAAAAAATAGGAAATGACGATTTTACTGAAACAACTACAATAACCATCCCAGGCTACAACTATGAACAGATTCACTATTATGGTCATTTGCCTAGGTTCTGACAAAACCAACCAACCAACAAACTACCTCCCACCCCGCCAAAAAAAAAAAAATAGGAAATGACGATTTTACTGAAACAACTACAATAACCATCCCAGGCTACAACTATGAACAGATTCACTATTATGGTCATTTGCCTAGGTTCTGACAAAACCAACCAACCAACAAACTACCTCCCACCCCGCCAAAAAAAAAAAAATAGGAAATGACGATTTTACTGAAACAACTACAATAACCATCCCAGGCTACAACTATGAACAGATTCACTATTATGGTCATTTGCCTAGGTTCTGACAAAACCAACCAACCAACAAACTACCTCCCACCCCGCCAAAAAAAAAAAAATAGGAAATGACGATTTTACTGAAACAACTACAATAACCATCCCAGGCTACAACTATGAACAGATTCACTATTATGGTCATTTGCCTAGGTTCTGACAAAACCAACCAACCAACAAACTACCTCCCACCCCGCCAAAAAAAAAAAAATAGGAAATGACGATTTTACTGAAACAACTACAATAACCATCCCAGGCTACAACTATGAACAGATTCACTATTATGGTCATTTGCCTAGGTTCTGACAAAACCAACCAACCAACAAACTACCTCCCACCCCGCCAAAAAAAAAAAAATAGGAAATGACGATTTTACTGAAACAACTACAATAACCATCCCAGGCTACAACTATGAACAGATTCACTATTATGGTCATTTGCCTAGGTTCTGACAAAACCAACCAACCAACAAACTACCTCCCACCCCGCCAAAAAAAAAAAAATAGGAAATGACGATTTTACTGAAACAACTACAATAACCATCCCAGGCTACAACTATGAACAGATTCACTATTATGGTCATTTGCCTAGGTTCTGACAAAACCAACCAACCAACAAACTACCTCCCACCCCGCCAAAAAAAAAAAAATAGGAAATGACGATTTTACTGAAACAACTACAATAACCATCCCAGGCTACAACTATGAACAGATTCACTATTATGGTCATTTGCCTAGGTTCTGACAAAACCAACCAACCAACAAACTACCTCCCACCCCGCCAAAAAAAAAAAAATAGGAAATGACGATTTTACTGAAACAACTACAATAACCATCCCAGGCTACAACTATGAACAGATTCACTATTATGGTCATTTGCCTAGGTTCTGACAAAACCAACCAACCAACAAACTACCTCCCACCCCGCCAAAAAAAAAAAAATAGGAAATGACGATTTTACTGAAACAACTACAATAACCATCCCAGGCTACAACTATGAACAGATTCACTATTATGGTCATTTGCCTAGGTTCTGACAAAACCAACCAACCAACAAACTACCTCCCACCCCGCCAAAAAAAAAAAAATAGGAAATGACGATTTTACTGAAACAACTACAATAACCATCCCAGGCTACAACTATGAACAGATTCACTATTATGGTCATTTGCCTAGGTTCTGACAAAACCAACCAACCAACAAACTACCTCCCACCCCGCCAAAAAAAAAAAAATAGGAAATGACGATTTTACTGAAACAACTACAATAACCATCCCAGGCAGTCTTAATCTAGGCTTAAGAAGGTTGTAGTACAGAGAGAAGCCAGCATTTAAATGTGAGGTAACTTATCCTCCTTGTAGAGCACCTCAGAATGTCCCTGACTTCTCCTACTCTCGTGCCCAAAGTGAGTTCCTAGGTAGGATGACTAGGAGAGGGCACTTACAAAGAACCAGCACTGAGCTGGTTCTCACTATCTGGCATATCCACATATTGTCCCATCATTTTTTATGAGCCAAGTTCTAACAGAGGAATCAAAAAATCCTCTGGCCAGGAAAGGAATGTGTCATTCCTATCAGTGGGCTCGATTTCACCATATTCTACTGCACTGGTGGACTGGTAGGGGCTGTAATGTTCATCTGAGGCAGCAAGGACTTCCTGGGGTCCTGTCATGTTGTTGTCTGATTGACGTGATTTAAGAAGTATCTCTGACCAGAAGATGTCTTTGCCATCTCCCAATCTGCTGGCAGAGGTACATCATCAGGTATCTCAAAAGAAGACTGTCGAAGAGACTGAGCTGTGGGTGTAGCTGCTGGGCCAGAGACTACTCCAGTGGGGTTCAGGTTTAGTGTCCCAGGAGAAATAGCTCCAAACTGCAGAGAAGCTGGAGAGGAATGAACTCGAACAGGCTGTGGAGTCAGGGCTCCTGCAGTGACTGCATCAGTACTGGCCTGTCCAGCTGGCTTCGCCTAGTGGATCCCACACCAGGGCCCTGAGCGGAGCTGCCTCCCAGTCCAGTGCCACACGCCCACACTCCTCAGCCCTTGAGCGGTCGCGGAGCAAGGGACTGCGCCCGTCGGGGAGGCTCGGGCCACGCGGGAGCCCACGGTGCGCGGGGAGCTCGGGCATGGCAGGCTGCAGGTCCCGAGCCCTGACCCGTGGGGAGGCGGCTGAGGCTCCGTGAGAATTCGGCGCGCGGGCGGGCCGGCAGCGCTGGGGACCCGGTGCACCTCCACAGCTGCTGGCCGGGTGCTAAGTCCCTCACTGCCCAGGGCCGGCGGTGCCGGCAGGCCGCTCCGAGTGCAGGGCCAGCCGAGCCCGCGCCCACCCGGAGTTTGGGCTGACCCGCAAGCGCAGTGCGCGGCCCAGGTTCCCGCTGGCACCTGTCCCTCCATTCCTCCCTGCAAGCAGAGGGAGCCAGCTCCAGTTTCAGTCAGCCCAGAGAGGGGCTCCCACAGTGCAGCAGCGGGTTGAAGGGATCTTCAAGCGTTGCCAGAGTGGGCGCCAGGCCGAGGAAGCGCCGAGAGCTAGCGAGGGTTGCCAGGACACTGTCACCTCTCATTAAGATGAGATGATACTGAATTGGGGGTATGTGTTAAATACAACATGACTGATGTCCTTATGAGAGGAGAGGAGACACAGAGATAAAGAGACACACAGAGAAGAAGACCATGTAACAACAGAGGCAGAGATTGCAGTGATGTGTCTACAAGCCAGGGGAACACCCCCAGAAATCACCAGAAGCTAGGAAGAGGCAAGGAAGGATCCTTCCCTGGAGCCTTCAGAGGGAGCATGGCCCTGCTGACACCCTGATTTCAGATGTCTCACTTCTAGAGAATACATTTCTGTTTTAAGATGCCCAGTTTGTGGAACTTGTTTTGGAAGCCCTGGAAAACTAATAAAGCAATCCAAGGAATGAAGACTAAGGCAGATGTCATCAGACTCCTTTCCCAAGGACTCATCATTTCACCCTAAAGTCACTGGCATTTCCCAGCCTATGACATAAGCAGTAGTGGTTAGATGTAATATCTGAGCATCACAATGCACACACAGGAAAAGTATGGGGCCCCTCTCCTAGCTCCCTTTATGATTCACCATGTGGGAATGATCCCAGAGAGGTACTTCAGAAATGTTTCTTCTCATAGCAGGACTTACGGCCAATCCTAGGAGTTCAGACAGTGAGGAGTGAAGCATTTTGTTGGTCTGTGAACAGGTGATTATTTATTCAACAGTATATGCCCTTGCCAGAAACACACCAGCTACTCCTTCCTGGGGTTGTTCTACATTGAAGTTGTTGGAGGAGGAGGGGAAAATGGCCTCCACTTCTAGACAATGTGCAGGTTCTAGACAGTGTTGCTTCCACTCCTGGTGGTTCTCACTGTGGCCTGGGCTGACTCTGGACCTTCAGTGAAGCTGAGGGGGTGTCTGCCTAAGGCAAGTGGTCATTTGGATTCCACCTAGAATGGCTTTTGACACTACAAAAATAATTCTTATGTACAGCTCACATTGTCTGGCTCCTGTCCAAAGAATAGCTGGTGTACTCTTGAATAGGCGATTGTAGAATCAGAAAATACATGGCATCTTACAGCTCAATGATACCATGACAACATAGCCAGATCCTCTGGGCCCTTCATTACTGTCTTCCCTTTGAGAGAAAAACCCAGCTGGAGTGGCAGGGCCATAATTCAGAGAAAAGTTTAAGAATCTTTCCCCTTTCAAGTATTATTATCAAGGGCTAAAGAATAGACAAATTTCTCCTCTGAGAAGGTGGGAGTGAGGTTTCTGTTTGCCCGCAACAACATCACGTTCCTTTAGGAACTGCATATTTAAATCAGTATCCAGTAGGTCTCTCCTTCTCCAATTTATAAAGTATCAGATACTAATTAGAATCACTCTGAAATAGAGTAAGGAAAACTATGATAAGTCGTTGGTACAATGGCTAACTTAAAGTAGGAACTCAATCAAAATGTGATTCCCACCCCCTTTCAAACTTCCTTTATCTCAGAAAATCAGTTTACTCTCAACCATGGCCATAGGAGGTTCTAAGTTTTGTCAGTAACAGTGATCAGTGTTTTCACATTCCCTGACCATACCACATGGGGAACATGTCCTACATTGCAGATGGAAAACAACAGAGACTAGATTTTCATGAAGAAATTTAGCCTCACAGTGTAGCTGTCATTCCAGTGAACTACAGGTTGACTATTCTAGCAATTTTGGTTCAAAATGCAAAGAGGAAGTGGTGATAAACAGTTGCCCCTCTGAAAAGACACTGACTTCAAACGGGAAAGAGAAGGGCTTCGATCTCCTTCAGGAAAGATAGTCGTGGCAAAAAATAAGGCTGGTGCTCTCCAGATGCATCACTCCAGAGGCCACGCCTCACTGCAGGCAGTGGCAGGGATTTCAGGTAAGGGAAACGTGGGCTTGCCCTTCTGCCATCTCTCAGGGCAGTGCTGAGGTTGAAACAAGTGTCTCTGGGCAACTGAATCAAGGATGCACATGAAAGTCCCATTGGCCCCTTGGAATAGGTGATGTACATATCAAGGGCAGCTCATCTATTTACAAATTCTTAGATAGAAGTGTAATATGTATAAGGTTTTGTCCCATCTTCAGAGACCAGAACTCTGTGCTGGGTGCACAGAGCAGAAAAAGTGGGATGAGAAAAACACTGGCTCCATAAGACTAGCAAAAGAGGTGTGAGAAGGAGTGAGCACCCTCTGTATGCAGCCCCTGACTTCTCAGACTTCAGAGTGAAATACTCAGAACCTGACCTTTGAGTCGGGTAGACTCAAAGTATATGTTACCCCAAGCTCACTTGATCTAGTACTTAAAGTAGGAACTCAATCAAAATATGATTCCCACCCTCTTTCAAATCTCGTTTATCTCAGAAAATCAGTTTACTCTCAACCATGGCCATAGGAGGTTCTAAGTTTTATCAGTAACAGTGAACTGGAGTGATGCATCTGGAGACCACCAGCCTTAATTTTTGCCATGACTATGTTTCCTGAGGGAGATTGAAGCCCTTCTCTTTCCCATTTGAAGTCACTGTCCTTTCAGAGGGGCAACTGTTTATCACCACTTTGTCTTTGCTTTTTGAACCAAAATTTCTAGAACAGTCAACCTGTAGTGCACTGGCAAGTTGCTTTGTCTTCAGTAAGTTCCTCAACTTTGCTGAGCCTCAGTGTCCTCCACTATAAAAGCAGAACACAACTACCTACTTGAGGGGATCACTGTGTCAATTAAATGAGGCAACATATGTATAGTGGTCAATAATGTGAGCATAATAGGTGCTCAATCAATGAGAAGTTCCTGTCTTTCATTGGCTGCTATAATCTTAAAGGAAACATTTTGCTGCTTTGCTCCTCATTGTGAAATGAGAAATGAGAATAGTACCAGATTAAAACCCATTATGGGCCGGGCATGGTGGCTCATGCCTGTAAGCCCAGCACTTTGGGAGGCTGAGGCAGTTGGATCACCTGAGGTCAGGAGTTCGAGACCAGCCTGACCAACGTGGTGAAATCCTGTCTCTACTAAACATATAAAAATTAGACGGGCATGGTGGCAAGCACCTGTAATCCCAGCTACTTGGGATGCTGAGGCAGGAGAGCCACTTAAACCTGGGAGGCAGAGGTTGCAGTGAGATCATGCCACTGCACTCTAACTTGGCAGACAACAGCAAAACTCCATCTCAAAAACAACAACAAAAAACCATTATGGGTCATTCATTGTCTAAAATAACCAATTTAGAAAAAACATCAGATACAGCCAGGGACTAAACATAATTTATTGGTATTGTCCACATTAGGATTTGATTCATACTGGCCTAAAACTTCAAACACTTTTTTCAGGAGGAAAATTAAAGAGAAAACTGAGAAGGGGAAAATGAAAGTCTGGTTTAAAACTTAATCTCCTCTTCCCACCTCTACCAAGGCTACACCAAGGACCCTCCCAGGGAATTCTCAGGGGGGACATGTTGGCGGTGTTAGTAACAGAATCAGCTTGAATCTCACAGCATGTCCCCATTTACTGATGGTTTAGAGGGTGTTATAGCAAACTCATTAGGATGATGGATGGGATCTGTAAATTCACAAATGATGAAGGTGATTTTAGTGGTGAACAAAAAATAGGAACTGTGGCTGTTTACCCCAGGGATTCCAGGATCAGGTGCACAATGTTAGCAACACTCATGTCCCTAGTTTGAAAGATGACATAATTGTGTGCCCTGAAGAGGAACTATTTGCCCCCTTTATCCCCTTTCCAACTCATGCCCAATGCCCCCCAAGTCCAACACCATGTATGTGCCAGAGAGGATAGAGTGACTGATGACATGTGAGACGGAATGGAGACAAGCTACCTGAAACCCTTGGGGCTTATGCTCAGCACCGAGTACTGGAGCTGTGTCCAACCAGGTACATCATGGTGGATCTACAAGGCCCAGCTGCAAAGATGCCACCTCTTGGCCTAGACAATGTGTGAGCACCGAAAAACTGGAACCATGTGGGTACTCACTGACTACAGTCACTGAAGGACGCACCTCCTGCTTGTCAAGTCGCAGAGACATGCTGCTCAGGGAGTGATGTGGGGCAGACCAGGTGTGGCTGCTGCACCAGATCTGGGGCTGAGTCTGGGACTGGGCATCCCACTTGGTCTCTAGGACTTCTGTCACTTTACTCATATTAATGCATCTTCCTCAAGATACTAGTGGGGTAAGAAAGAAGAAAAAATAAAGGCCACCTAATGCCACAGCTGTACTAATCTGGAGGCTCACAAGGAAAAGTAAATGGGAGGTCAACAGGATCATTCCTTCAGAGGAGAAGCCAAACAATTCATCTCTGTTTAGGGATAGAGTATGGAGGGAAGGCAGGGGGCAGGGAGAGCAGCAGTTGTCCGGTGCATTGGCTACAAACATCCTGAGAAAAAGAGAAGCCTTAATGGGCCCTTTAAATAACACTCATTCTTCCTTCACAAGACACCCAGAGACCCATAAGAGTTCAACTCCAGGTATGGGCATGGTGGCGCATGCCTGTAATCCCAGCAATCTAGGAGGCCAAGGCAGAAGAATTGCTTGAGCCCAGGAATTCAAGACGAAACTGAGAAACATAGTGAGAAACTCTCTTTAAAAAAATAAAAATAAAAAAAGAGCTGGGTGTGGTGGTGTGCACCTGTAGTCCCAGCTACTCAGGAAGCTGAGCAGGAGAACTGCTTGAACTGGGGAGGCGGAAGTTGCAGTGAGCTAATATTGCACCACTGCACTCCAGCCTGGGCGAAAGAGCAAGACTCCATCTAAAAAAAAAAAAAAAAAAAAAGTCTACTTCATTTTGCCATTGTTAGCTGTGTCTGGATATGATTGACGATTAATTAATAAGCAATCAGAATGATCCTCCTCATTGTCATTTTCCTCTGCATTATTTTTGAAAGCAACTGTGCTGATGTTTTGCATCTTAAATTAGTTTTGGTTCTTCTAAGAATTCCTGTAGATAGACTCATGGAGTATGACCACTGTTGTGTTCAGTTCTTTCTTTCTGCATGATGTCTCTGAGTTTTATTCACATTGTTGAGTAAATCAGATGTTCATTCCTTTTTATTGCTGAATAGTATTCCATTGAATGAATATACCACAATTTATTTACCAGTGTCCTGATAATAGACACTTGGGTTGTTTGTAGTTTTGGCTATTGTGAATTAAGCTGCTATGAACGTTCTTGTAATAATTTGTGTTTGTGTGAGTGTGTGTGTACATATGTTTCAAAGTCTCTTGAAGGAATATCTAGGTGAAGAATTGCTAGGAAAAAGAAAGATGTTTATGTATAAATTTATAGGAGACTGTCAAACCAAAGTGATTATAACACTTTACATTCCCACTAAAAATGTATGAGTTCTGGGTGTTCCACATCTTCACCAAGATTTGGTGTTTTCTGACTTTATAATTTTGCCATGCTAAAATGGTGGAGTGGTATCTCAATCTTTAGTTTTATTTCTCTCACAACTAATGATATTGAGCACTCTTTTATGAACTGACTGGCCACTAGTATATTTTCCTCTCTGAAGTGTCTGTTTAAGCTTTTGCCCATTTTAAAGAAATGGGTGTTTCCATTTCTAATACTGAATTGTAGGAGCTAATTATATACTCTGGATACAGGTTCTTGGTCAAATATGTTTTGTGAATATTTTCTCCTAGTCCATGGCTTGCCTTTTCACTTACTTAATGGTGTCTTTGGATGAAAAGACATATTTCATATTGATGAACCTAATTTATCATTTTTATTTTACTTATTTCTCGGTCTAATATTTAGAAAATATTGCTTTCTGCCAAGTCATAAAGACATTTTCATGCATTCTCTTCTAAAACTTTATAGTTTATATGGTTTGTTCTGTGATCCAACTCAAATTAGCTTTTGTGTATGTTTCGAGGTAGGGATTGAGATTTTTGTCCTCGGTAGTAGATATCTAGTTGATCCAGCACTATTTGTTGAAATGACACTTCTCCCCCATTATATTGCTTTAGTGCCTTTTTTGAAAAAAATCAATTGGCCATATAACAAGGATCTGTTTTAGGTGTCTCACTTCAGTTTCATTTATTGATACGTGTATCATAACACATATCAATGTGGGAAAGAAGAGAGTTCTGCATGTCCTTTTAGTCACGTTCACACTGTTTTGTTTATAGTAATAAACAGCTTAATAGTAAGTCTTCCAGGTTTGACTTTTTCACGCAGCTCAATAAACCTGAAATGTGTACATCCTGTGGTGCCACCATGAAAATCAAGATATGCTGTCATTTAATCTCTCTCATTTCACTAGAGGACACATGCTCTCACAAATAATGGTTGACCCCTTGGCCAAAGATCCTCTATTGTACCCTCTGGAGAAAATAAATCTCCAGTTACCTTAAGAGTTGATCTAGAGGTAAAATGTCTGCAACATTCAGCAATGAATTTAGATTTTCTTTGAAAAAAAAAGTTCATTTTCAAGGGTTTTTTGTTTGTTTGTTTTGTTTTGTTTTTTTGTTTTGTTTTGTTTTTGCTATAGCATTTTTTTTTTTTCTGTTAGTAGCATGAAGTACAATGTTTGGTTTGCAATTTCTGTTCTTTGTAGGAAGAAACACTTTAGTGGAAACAACCAGTACTTGAAGACCATTTTATGAGGCTGTCATTCACATATTATCTCTTTTGCTGTTTTTGTTAAAATGGTATAAAGTGTGCTTTATATGCTTTCTGTATATTTTTGGGGATGTGTATTTAAATTAAAAACTTAAAATTAAAATATTCATCCTAGACTCAGATTAAGTTCCACCAACAGTGCACTTAAAATAGGATGGGCCCAACCTAATCGTAGAACCTACCTGCTAGAAGTGTGTAGTTGGTGTGTGAGAGGCATTCTCAACAGCATTTGTGTTCCGTGGTGTAGTAATTTTCGTGTTCCTCCCACCCTTGAAAGTCCTCGACTTACAACCCATCTAGAACATTTCCTCTGCTAAGATTTTAAAGTATTCTTTCTTCAAGTAAGGACAGTTTTTACTGAGTTATCAGTTGCATTTTTTACAGAAAGCTTGGGGAGAAACAATCCAAAGGCACAAGTTCAAGTGCCCAACGGGACGGAGAAGGGACTGCATACTCACTAGTTGCCAGGGCGAGGTTGTCTGCCTTGCCTGCTTTGGCTGAGACTGGAGATGGAAACTCCATTCAACAGCGACTGGAGGACTGAAACAGGGTGCAAGAGCGCGGCTGCCCTCTGCCTACCGGTCCCTCCCTGCCTTGACGCCTTAGGAGTTCGGAATGACCCGGGGCGTTGCTGGAGCCGGCAGGAACTGCAAACTCATCGCGAGCTTCCCCGCACTCCCGCACCTGCGCCTCGCGGACTCCTGGACAATTGAATACCGAGTCCCTCGCCGAGCTTCGCCGCAGGTCACGGGAAAGGGGTGCAGGATTGCGGGCGCGCAGAGAGGACTGGGCCCTGCCCCTGGCCCCCGAGAAGACAGGCCCAGAAAGGCTGATTTTGACCTGCAGGGCCAAAGTCAAACGGCGGCCCCAAACCCTAACGTCTGGGCGAGCCGCGGGTAGCGAGTTGAAGCGATCTCTATGCCTTGCTTGTCGTTTGCCCAAATTCAGAGACCGAGAAAGAGAATAATTGTGTGGATCAAAGTCTGCAATTAACAAAAAAAGAAACATGATCCTGGGTTAGCTTGCTTAGGAAAAAAGGAAGGAAGGAAAGAAAGAAGGAAGGGAGGGAGGGAAGGAAGATGAAAAAATCAAACAAAAAAAAAGAAACACGATTTCAGATATGGGTCTTGAGAGGAAGACCTGCGTCGAGTTTTTGGCCTGAACGTGTGGAGGGTGGAGTCGCCATTAACTAACGTGGGAAAAGGCAAGTGTAGTATGTTGTAGAGAAAATATCCGGAATTCCGTTCAAGGCCTGGGATCTTCCTTGAAAGAGTTTTCCATCCAGGCCGTCTCGGTTTCCGCATCCATCTGAGTTGTTTATGATGTCGGGAATGTAGGGGTCTGAGTCCTTCATGTTGTTGACGGTGTCGCGGTCTCACCCCGGGCGCCCCCCCGCTCCCGCCTCCTCCCGGGAACCTGGTGCGCTCCGGCCCCGGCGACCCGCGACCATCTTTCCACGCGCTGCCGCCTAGCAAAGGTGCATCTCCAGGCCGGTGGTGAGGTGCGGCCGGGACGCTGCAACTCGCTCCAGGACTTGTAGACCTAGACCTGGCAGGTCTTCGGAGAGCGGCACTGGCTGGACTGAAAGGAGAGAGCTCTGCACGTCGCGTGTGGGCTCGCAACTTGGAGAAAGCAGGGAGAGGATGGTCATTTGGGACTCTTCCTTGGATTGGCAGGTGGCATCAGGAAGGGTAGATGGAGCTTTCTAGAGGCCAATGTCAGCGTAATTTCTGCTGGAACAATTGAGGGGAAAAAAACAAACAAAAACAAACCATGTGGTTTGTGGTTTGCTGGTAGTCTAGTGGCTAATGTTTGGCGCTTTAACCGCCGGGAAAAGGTTGATTCCAGATCAGGGTATGGGGTCTCCACCTCACTGTATGGTATTGTTCTTTCCTGTGTTTGCCATCTACCACCGCTGTGGCTCAATTATTCCAAGACTGCTGGAGAAATGGGAGTTAATGTCGATCCTAAAATTTAAGCTATTTATCTAGGAGAAATTCCAAATAGTGGAACTGCTAGGTGAAATTTAGTGTGAATTTAAGATTCCGATGTCTATAGCCCACCAACGTATAAGCATCAATTACATGCCCCAAAGTGTGAGACTGCATCTTCTCCCCAGCTTTTAAAACCAACTCTAGAAATGATCAATCTTTTAGAGATAATTTTAAGCTATATTTATCATCAAAGGATTTCTTCATAGTCAATTTCCCCTTAGACTATAAATCCACAAGAGATGGCAAAACTGGAAGAACTGCCTAGAATTTCAACAAACTTGAATTCAATAGTATCTCTGTTCTCTCCTGTTTTGGCATCTACCCTTTTCTTCCAGGTAAGATTGGTCACAATAGAAAAATAATTAATAAATTGAATAAAAATGTAAGCCTGGACTTTTTGCTCACAGTGTTCTCATTGGGTCTAAATTTTGTGAATGTGGTGCTGTTCCTTGGATAGTCTCACAGGTATGCTTGAGACGTTAGGCCCTTGGGACACCTGATGCACAGAAGGGTCCCAAAACTCATCTTTGGAAGTGTGGGCAGAGTAAATGGGCACCAGTAATAAAGGTAATGGCGCCTAAAGACCTAAGGCTGGTTGGAACCAAAGCAGATTTTTCAAAACCAGAGAGGGCTTGTGTTCATAATTTAATAATTTAATTTTTATTTTGATTAAACAAATTTGATTTAAATTTTCATAATTTAATTTTCATTTTGATGGCCACTTTATTTATTTTGACAAAGACACTAGTGGAGGACAGTCTCTTTATTGGATCATCAATTTCCCTATAGAACTTTGTTTCAGAAAAATTTAATAATAATTTAATAATAAAGTATAATAAAATAATGTTTCACATCTTACATTATTCACATTTGATTTAGTTGGCTTATGCTGTCAATGTGTTGCCCACTGTATAACACTACCTGAAGAGTTACATTCAACTATGTAGTAATATTACTATATATACACACACATATACACGTATATGTATATGTGTCTGTGCATATATATGTATATAACCATATGTGATTTCAAAAGGTAAATTAAATAAAATGGGAAGGTGTTGGTGACCTCTCAGATAGTGTAGCGCTAGAATAACTGAATTTGTGGCGTAGTGTCACATACTTCAGATATCTATGCTGTAATATTAAAATGGCATTTCATTGGCCAACTAACTTGTCCATTTCCTGGCCCAGCATGATACATGAAAGGAGTGAAAATGGGAAGCAAATAGCCATTTGAAGGATTTGCCTAATAAACTTCTCCCTTAGCATTACTTGGAGTGACATCAGAAAATTGGAATGAAATAATTGTGTAAAAATGGCAAATTCTCTCCTCTCTTTCTCCCCCAATCCTTAATAACAAGGAGGAAACCTAGACTCAGGTTAGGTTTTCTCTTCTTATTCTTCACATACCAGGACAGGTACTGAGCTCATTTGTTACTATTTGGGGACTTAGTATATTGTACAAAGGGGTGTGCCTATTACTGCCCCTTTTCTACCAGAGCATCAAAACTGGTAACTTGGCTGGTGTTAAGGGGAGCTTCTAACCTTGAATCCCCACTCCATGTGTCTTCTTTCTGGTTCTCTCTTCTCAGAGAACTTGCAGCCATCTCTGCCTCTGAGGTGAGCCACCCAGTGGCCCAGGCCACAAAGACAGACATCATGTAAATGGGTGATGTCACTTCCTGTCTGTGCCTGGGGATGCTGAGATGGAAGGTACCCAGGCTGGATGTCCCTGAAGTGAAAAACCCCCACTTCAGCCTAGAGGGCTTTGGATTGGCTAACAAGGCCATGTCGATTATTCTATTGTTATTATTCATCTCCATCCTGCAGCCTAGAAAGAATGTTCTGGAGAGCCTTCAGAGCATAGGAAATGCTGTTTTTCTCAACACACAGGAGTATAAGAACAGGGGAGGACTCAGAGCCTCCAGGCTTTGAGAAGGAATCATAGAAAAGGCTTTTGGGACACCATACCAGCAGTCTCCAAATTTTTTGTCCCAGGGACTGGTTTCATGGAAGACAATGTTTCCTTGGACCGGGGTGGGGGATGTGAAAAGAGGGAAGGATCATTTCAGAATGAAACTGTCACACCTCAGCTCATCAGACATTAATTAGATTATCATAAGGACAGCACAACCTAGATCTCTTTCATGCACAGTTCACAATAGGGTTTGTGCTTCTATGAGAATCTAATGCCACCGCTGATCTGACAGGAGGCGGGGCTCAGGCTGGAATGCTCGCTTGCCGGCCACTCATATCCTGCTGTGCTGCCTGGTGCCTAACAGGCCCAGGACAGGTAGCTGACCACAGCCCCGGGAGCTTGGGGCCCCCTGCAATAGACCAAATACTACATGAGGCGAACTTTTTAGGGTGCTGGAACATTTTGAATTTCCATTGCCTATAATGGTTTTGCCACCTACCCACACATATACATCTTGTTGCCATATAGTGGGTGTCCGCAGCCATAAGCAATGTTGTAGAGAGACCAGTCCCCTCACAGACACTTAGGGGCCACAGGTATTACCGATCAGCGTGTGTGGTTCTGTAGGGAGATAACACCGAGCACAGTCCTCATCTTACCCACTCCTCCAGTGGGGCCCGGGCAGCACCCCTCAGAAAAATTATCGCTATTTCCACAGGAAGAGGAAATCACACTCACAGAAAGTGGACTAAATGCATTACGATTTCCAGTGGTTTTTGTTTTCTTTCCTTTTTTTTTTTTTTCCCCGAGACAGAGTCTCCTACTGTCGCCCAGGCTGGAGTGCAGTGGCGCCATCTCGGCTCGCTGCAACACAATTCTCCTGCCTCAACCTCCCAAGTAGCTGGGATTACACGGACGCACCACCACCTCCAGTTAATTTTTGTAGTTTTTTTAATAGAGATGGGATTTCACCATGTTGGCCAGGGTGGTCTCGAACTCCTGATCTCAGGTAATCTGCCTGCCTTGGCCTTCGACGTGCTGGGATTACAAGCGTGAGCCACCGTGCCTGGTTCTTTTTTGAATGTTTGGAAGAGTTTAGCTGTGAGGCCATTTGGTCCTGGGCTTCTCTTTGTTGGGAGGTTTTTCAGTCCTTTTATTTGTTGTTGGTCGTTCAGGCTTTCGGTTTCTTCTTGATTCGATCCTGGTAGATTGTATGTTTCTAAGAATTTATCCATTTACTCTAGATTATCCAGTTTGATGGTATAGAGCTGTTAATAATAGTTTCTTATGATCCTTTTTACTTGTGAGGCCTCTGTTGTAATGCCTCCACTTTCATTTCAGATGTTATTTATTTGAGTCTTCTCTATTTTTTTCTTAGTTAGTTTAGCGAAGTGTTTGTTAATTTTACATTTTCCAGAAAAACAGCTTGGTTGTTAGAGGCCTACACTGGATCACCACTGGAGGCCAGTAGTTCCCAATCAGCCTGGGAAGAATAGTAAGACTTGTCTCGCCTAAAAAGAGAAACAGAAAGAGAAAGCAAAAGAAAAAGGAAAAGGAAAAGGAAAAAAAAATAGCAACTCAGTTTTATTTTTCTGTAGTATTTCTATTCTTCAGTTGATTGACTTCTGCATTGATTTTTGTTTCCTTCTGTGAACTTTGGATTTATTTTGTTGGCTTTTTCATGGTTTCTTGAGGTGTAATGTTTGTTTGAAGTCTTTCTTCTTTTTTAATGTATGCATTTATGGTTATAAACCTGACTCTTAGAGCTGTTTTTGCTGTTTCCAAAGATTTTGTTATGTTTGTTTTCACTTTTGTTTGCCTCAAAATATTTTCAACTTTTCCTTTTGATTTGTTCTTTGATCAATCAGTTGTTCAGAGGCATGTTGTTTAATTTCCATGTATTTTTGAATTTTCCAATTTTCCTTGTGTAGTTAATTTTTAGTTTCATACCATTGTGGTCAGGAAAGATAACTGATCAGATTGGAATCATTGTTAATTTGTCTAAGATGCACTTTTCATTATTTTAATTGATGTATTACAGTTGTACACTTTTGGGGATACACGTGATATTTTGATAAACGTATACAATTTGTAACTATCAAATCAGTGTAAGTAGGATATCTGTCACCTCAAAAGTTTATCTTTTCTTTATGTTGGGAATATTCCAGTTCTTCTCTTCTAGTTATTTTAAAATATACAATAAGCTATTTTGAATTATATTCTCCTTAATATACTATCAAATACTAGAACTTATTCCTTCTATTTAACTATATTTTATATGCATTAACCAATATATTTTCTTCCTTCTCCCCTATCTCCTTCACAGTCTCTTATAAAAGCTAATTTTTATATATGATATAACACATGAATGCAATTTTTTCCACTTGTTTATTTTTATATGGTTACAAATATGTCACAGCCATTGCTTAAAAAGAAAATCCTCAATCATTTGTTGAAATATTATGCATTTTTGAATACATTGCTTTTTCAAGATTTTCAAAAATCTGTTCTCAATATATGTATTGGTTTATATTTGGACTCTATTTTCTTTTGATCCATTTAATTGATCACATGCCAAAGCATTTTGTTGTGGCCATTACAACTCTATGATTGTTCTTTAAATCAGGTGGAGCTAGCCCTCCAATTTTACTCTTCGTTATATAGGCATTTTGGTTATGCTAGTTCATGTTAATTTTAGAATCAGCTGACCATTTTCTACCAACAATGCATGCTGAAATTTTGAGTCAGATTGCATTGAATTCATAGATCAAATTAGGGCAAATGAACATCTCAACAATATTCTTACACATGAACAAACAATATATTTCCAGTTTTTAGGCCTGCACTATGTTCTCTGTGAAATATGCTCTAATTTTCAGTCATATTTATATTTATGAATTTTATACACTTGACATTATTGTAAATGGTATTCCTTTTACATTTAAATTCTGCTGTGCAATTGCATAAAATAAAATTTATTTTTGCATATTGATCTTATATCCTGCTAGAAACAAATGCTTTTTGGATTCAGGTTTGCTCTGCCAGTGGCAATATCTTTGGAAACTTGCATGCTTACCAGGTATGAAGAATCTTTCTCATTTCAGTTGGAGCTTTATCACCAGCCCAAGGGAGAGGAATGTCTTAACCCATATCAAGTTCTGAGGTTGGGAAGAGTTTGTACTTTGTAGACAAATGCATGTGAAATGTTCTGTATGTTCACCAGTAAGTTTTCCTTAAGGTTACTCATGCAGTTGATAAGGCTGCCCATTTGCACTTGTGTTTAGCTGCAGTACTATAGTTGTAAAATTTAGAAGCCAATGTTGTCATTTAGTTTAAAATGTAATATTGAAGAATCTACTCCAGCATTATGTAGTGCCAGAAACTTTGGGATGATATGCAATGATATGTCCAGCATGCCGGGCGCAGTGGCTCACGCCTGTAATCCCAGCTCTCAGGGAGGCAGAGGCGGGAGGATAGCTTGAGCCCAGGAGTTCAAGACCTGCCTGGGTAATATAGCGAGACCCCGTTCTCCACAAAAAAAAAAAAAAAAAAAAAAAAAGATATGTCCAGCAAATATGAGTTTGTACCTGATCGTTATTAGTCTTATTTCTGATGTGATCTATTAGAAAATGAGACCTCTAAGAGCTTTAAAATAATTAATAATGCCAAGCTGAGGAGGTTAGTTTGTGGGATATTCAGTAGCCATAGGAAACAGTAGTTCCTACTCTGTAACTCAAGTGGGAGTCCACTCTTCAGTATGTCACCATCAAGACCCTGATCTGCAGTGGAATTTGCAGCCCCCTGCTGTGTCAGCTTCATTACTTCAAGGGAGGGTGAAAGCCTTCAGTTCCTTAGGTCACAACTGACACATGGAGCACATTTGGTACCTCTTCAGTTACTGACCTTTATGCCCAATCATGTCAGGATTGCTCACCTGAGAGATTCACAAGATCACATTCCCAATGCATCGGATCACTGTGTCACACACACACACAAAGCATTTATTTGTCATTATGTATCTCTCCTGAATTTCCACCTTGATAGGCAACATGGCTCACAAACAGCTTTAAATTTGGTTTCTCAAATGTCTGTCTAATGGTTCACAAAAGTCCAGTTACTCAAATGAATTTATCTTACAGTCTGGTTGTCTGTTGTTCCATGCTGTGCCTTTGTGACATAAACCAAGAGTCAATATATAAAAAGATTTATTTCCACTGGTTTATAACCAACCAATAAATAGTATGCCTGTTATATATAGTTCTGTGCATTGGGTTGCCAGTCTCCTTCCTTCTTTTACCTGATTTTGTTGGAAGTGGAGATGATGTAATGTTATGGGTCACTTCTATTAGCGTCCCTGGACTACAGTTCTACCATCTACTTTTTAAGCTGTTTTACCTTGTTATTATAAGATCTGCACATTTGTGAGCATCATTTATGTTATTAATAGTTAACATCTATGGTAGTCACTTCTTTGGTTAGGTCAGGGACCAAAATCTGAAAATTAGAAATTCATTCTTTATTTCAAGTGTGTGCGTGCTGTTGTGTTGATCCCTCTTGTCTCTCAGAAAAGTCATTGTAGGCCCAAGTCGATGAAGGGACAGACTGTGAAAGAATGGATGCAGAGCGTGGACTAACTATGTAGTGCCCACTGAATCGAAAATGTTGCTTTCCTCTGAGTCACCTCGTCTGCTGCTTAAAAACCCCAAAGCATTTTCTTCACTGTCTTGTGGCCATCGTTATAAACTCCACTCTGGTCCTCCTATGTCAACTACCACACAGTCTGTTTCACTGCATGGCCCTAAAGGCAGAGCCATGCTTCCAACTTTAAGTGCACTAAGGGTATCCTGTTTCTGCAAAAGCAATGGATGTCAGTGGTTCTCTTAGGGTTTTTTTTGTTTTGTTTTTTTTGACATATGAGGCCATAATTGGAGTAATGTGAAAAATATTTTTTCCTCCGGAAGTTATTAGATGCTGCTATATACAATATTTTTTCTATCATTACACTGTAATGTATCCCAGCTATGCATTTTATATTTCCTAAAACTTCACTTCTGAGAAAGCCCTTCATGTGTTTTAAAATTCATGGCCCACCCAGCAGCATTCCTAAGTCTTTTGGAGTCTGGCCTCATGGTCTTTCTGTTGATTTTCCTGCTGTCAACATGTAATCTGTGAAATGAAACAAAGGGAGGGGATCCAGGCCAAGACTTGGTAACATTCAATTATGACAGTCGGCAGTAGACACTATGTGCAGGGATCCTCCAGATCCTGTTTGACCAGCATCTCTGGGAGGTTAAGAGCCCAGCCTGTCAGAACCACTATTCATTATTACCAACCCTTTCACCAGAATGCACCTGTGGGTGTCAGCTACTGATTTTCTCATCTCCAGGCACCTCATGCTGAGCTGGGAGCAGAAATCTCAAGCTCTTGTCACTAAGGACTCTTCTGGGCTTCCTCTGTATCACCCACTGTAACTAGCATAACGCTTTTTACCCACAGGGGCTCAGCAGATGCATTTGTTGAGTTCAACAAATTGAGAATCCAAGTTGTCTCGATAAGCAGAGATGTTATAGTGTAGAGAACTGGATAGGGTAAGCAGATGAACAAAACAGTTGTCATTTTGTTGTTGCTGTTGTTGTTTCTAAGAGTATAAAAACTGTGACTGGCAACTGCCGAGGAATCCTAAGGCAGGACTCTAGTCCCTGAACCCCCCTACATTCTCACTACATTCATGGAAGCTGCTTTACTCCTTTCCACCTTAGTTATTTAATCTATAACTAGAGGATAAAATACACAATTTCTAAATGCTAGTACTATAACTGATACACAGTTTATTTTGGACACAGGTGAATCTTGAAGTCTGCATAGCATTTCAATTACCAGACAGAGGCCTGGCACAGTGGCTCATGCCTGTAATCCCAGTAGTTTGGGAGGCTGAGGTGGGTGGATCACCTGAGGTCAGGAGTTCAAAACCAGCCTCGCCAACCGGTGAAACTCCGTCTCTACTGAAAATACAGAAAATTAGCCAGGCGTGGTGGCATACACCTGTAATCCCAGCTACTCAGGAGGCTGAGACAAGAGAATCACTTTAACCCAGAGGCAGAGGTTGCAGTGAGCCGAGATCATGCCATTGCACTCCAGCCTGGGCAAAAAGAGCGAAACTCTGTCTCAAAAATATATATATATATAAAATATATGTATATATAATATATAGAAATATTCAGATATTAATGTCTCCAAAATATATTTCTATATAATATATGCATATATTACATAATATATAATATATTATATATTATATAAAATATATAATATATATGGAAATATATATTATTATATATTATATAAAATATATAATATATATGGAAATATATATTATTATATATTATATAAAATATATAATATATATGGAAATATATATTATTATATATTATATAATATAATATATATGGAAATATATATTATTATATATTATATAATATAATATATATATATATTATTATATATTATATAATAGATATAATATATGGAAATATATATTATTATATTATATATTATATTATAAATATATGTTATATATAATATATATTATTATATATATTTTATATATATATATTTTTTTTTTTTTGAGACAGAGTTTCGCTCTTTTTGCCCAGGCTGGAGTGCAATGGCACGATCTCAGCTCACTGCAACCTCTGCAGACAGAAGATAGATCATCTGTGATTACTACGTGAAGGACAATTTTAGAATACTTGTTAAACTCACCACTTTCTTTTCACAGCTGGCCAGGACATAGTCAGTATCTACTGATACCTTGAATACTTTGGCTGTGTTAACTGTTTTGAGCCAACATGGAGCCAAGGTGTTGGTTGTACCTTGAGATGCTGACATCTGGCTGAAGTCCAGGGTCACAGGTCATTCAGCTGTTTGAAAAAAACAGAAGAGAGACCAAGTCATCCACTGGGGTCATCTCCATGCAGCATGGGCCACTGGTTCCAATGAACCCACCATCACTATACTTCTCAGGAATCGCTGGTCACTAGACTGAGGGTTCTGTGACAGCTGAGATCATGTCTTACTGATCTCTGTGTTCATGGTGCCCAGCTCAGGGTCTAGCACTGAGGGAGTTCTCAGGAGAGTGTTCATCAGTTATTGAATAAAACCGATTGCAAACCTCCTCTCACCTGCATTCGTGTCCCAAATGTCCTGTCAGGGGTGCTGAGATTTCTCCCATGATGCAGCAAATTCCTTTCCTTAGACTGGCCCTTGCCTTACACAATTCATGCCCCAGGATCCTCTCTGTGGGACATTGGAGGAAAATGAGTCTGCTCTGAAGAAGTCCTCCTGTGGCTCCCCCTGTCATTAGGAGCAATGTCTTCACCTAAACTCCTATTTTCTGGGTTGCCACAACTCCCCAATGTGGCGGAACTTCCATGTTTTCTTTTTTTTTTTTTGAGACAGAGTTTCGCTCTTTTGCCCAGGCTGGAGTGCAATGGCACGATCTCAGCTCACTGCAACCTCTGCAGACAGAAGATAGATCATCTGTGATTACTACGTGAAGGACAATTTTAGAATACTTGTTAAACTCACCACTTTCTTTTCACAGCTGGCCAGGACATAGTCAGTATCTACTGATACCTTGAATACTTTGGCTGTGTTAACTGTTTTGAGCCAACATGGAGCCAAGGTGTTGGTTGTACCTTGAGATGCTGACATCTGGCTGAAGTCCAGGGTCACAGGTCATTCAGCTGTTTGAAAAAAACAGAAGAGAGACCAAGTCATCCACTGGGGTCATCTCCATGCAGCATGGGCCACTGGTTCCAATGAACCCACCATCACTATACTTCTCAGGAATCGCTGGTCACTAGACTGAGGGTTCTGTGACAGCTGAGATCATGTCTTACTGATCTCTGTGTTCATGGTGCCCAGCTCAGGGTCTAGCACTGAGGGAGTTCTCAGGAGAGTGTTCATCAGTTATTGAATAAAACCGATTGCAAACCTCCTCTCACCTGCATTCGTGTCCCAAATGTCCTGTCAGGGGTGCTGAGATTTCTCCCATGATGCAGCAAATTCCTTTCCTTAGACTGGCCCTTGCCTTACACAATTCATGCCCCAGGATCCCTCTCTGTGGGACATTGGAGGAAAATGAGTCTGCTCTGAAGAAGTCCTCCTGTGGCTCCCCCTGTCATTAGGAGCAATGTCTTCACCTAAACTCCTATTTTCTGGGTTGCCACAACTCCCCAATGTGGCGGAACTTCCATGTTTTCTTTTTTCTTTTTCTTTTTTCTTTTCTTTTCTTTCTTTCTTTTTTTTTTTTTTTAAATGGAGTCTTGCTCTGTAGCCCATGATGGAGTACAGTGGCACAATTTCGGCTCACTGCAAGCTCCGCCTCCTGGGTTCACGCCACTCTCCTGCCTCATCCTTCCAAGTAGCTGGGACTATAGGCACCCGCCACCACGCCAGGCTAATTTTTTGTATTTTTTAGTAGAGACGGTGTTTCACCGTGTTAGCCAGGATGGTCTCGATCTCCTGACCGCGTGATCTGCCCACCTTGGCCTCCCAAAATGCTGGGATTACAGGTGTGAGCCACCACGCCCGGCCTCCATATTTTCTTAAAATGTTGTTTGTGTTCTTTCATGGGCTTGAGTTCCTTTGGGGAGACATTAATATCTGAATCCCAAGTATTTAACACAGTGTAAAGAAAAGTAAACACCCAATAAATATTTATGAGATACCATTTGGAAACCTTCTTCAACTGTAAGTACAGAAGAATATTATAAGTATCACTGCTTTGTATACTAGCAAGGGACACTTACTCTGGCACCTAACTTAGGGCAGAGCTTTTTAATGTAAGAATGGATGTCTCCAACCCTTCTCCCAACATGGTTATTCCCTCTAACCCACACTGACCTGAAGAGCATCCACTGCTACGGCAGCCCCAAGGTCGAGGCTCCTGGGTCTGGGGCGGGGGCTCATGGTCGCATCTTCCCCCTCTTGGAGTTGCTGCTTCCCCTCACTATAAACCAGCTCTGATCCACCCTGTGGCTCTCCCTGGCCAGGGGCAGGAGACTCCTGTGAAGTAAGTTTCTCTCAGTCCCCACTGCTCAGCTCGCGCTGCTCCTTGAGGGTTTGGATGATGACAGGCATTGACAATTTCCCTGAGGTTTTGTCCCAATTTGTCCTATTCCCCTTCTTTGGTTTTCATTTACCAATGGCTCAGCAGATGCATTTGTTGAGTTCAACAAATTGAGAATCCAAGTTGTCTCGATAAGCAGAGATGTTATAGTGTAGAGAACTGGATAGGGTAAGCAGATGAACAAAACAGTTGTCATTTTGTTGTTGCTGTTGTTGTTTCTAAGAGTATAAAACTGTGACTGGCAACTGAGAATCCTAAGGCAGGACTCTAGTCCCTGAACCCCTACATTCTCACTACATTCATGGAAGCTGCTTTACTCCTTTCCACCTTAGTTATTTAATCTATAACTAGAGGATAAAATACACAATTTCTAAATGCTAGTACTATAACTGATACACAGTTTATTTTGGACACAGGTGAATCTTGAAGTCTGCATAGCATTTCAATTACCAGACAGAGGCCTGGCACAGTGGCTCATGCCTGTAATCCCAGTAGTTTGGGAGGCTGAGGTGGGTGGATCACCTGAGGTCAGGAGTTCAAACCAGCCTCGCCAACCGGTGAAACTCCGTCTCTACTGAAAATACAGAAAATTAGCCAGGCGTGGTGGCATACACCTGTAATCCCAGCTACTCAGGAGGCTGAGACAAGAGGAATGAGGAGAGTAGTGCAGATCAGCCTGACCCCCCAATATTCTATATATATATATAATATATATATATATTATATATTCAGATATCCGCCTAGTATATATTAATATATATATAATAAATATATATATATATATATTTATATAATATAAAATATATAATATATATGAAATATATATTATTATATATTATATAAAATATATAATATATATGGAAATATATATTATTATATATTATATAATATAATATATATGGAAATATATATTATTATATATTATATAATAGATATAATATATGGAAATATATATTATTATATTATATATTATATTATAAATATATGTTATATATAATATATATTATTATATATATTTTATATATATATATTTTTTTTTTTTTTAAATGGAGTCTTGCTCTGTAGCCCATGATGGAGTACAGTGGCACAATTTCGGCTCACTGCAAGCTCCGCCTCCTGGGTTCACGCCACTCTCCTGCCTCATCCTTCCAAGTAGCTGGGACTATAGGCACCCGCCACCACGCCAGGCTAATTTTTTGTATTTTTTAGTAGAGACGGTGTTTCACCGTGTTAGCCAGGATGGTCTCGATCTCCTGACCGCGTGATCTGCCCACCTTGGCCTCCCAAAATGCTGGGATTACAGGTGTGAGCCACCACGCCCGGCCTCCATATTTTCTTAAAATGTTGTTTGTGTTCTTTCATGGGCTTGAGTTCCTTTGGGGAGACATTAATATCTGAATCCCAAGTATTTAACACAGTGTAAAGAAAAGTAAACACCCAATAAATATTTATGAGATACCATTTGGAAACCTTCTTCAACTGTAAGTACAGAAGAATATTATAAGTATCACTGCTTTGTATACTAGCAAGGGACACTTACTCTGGCACCTAACTTAGGGCAGAGCTTTTTAATGTAAGAATGGATGTCTCCAACCCTTCTCCCAACATGGTTATTCCCTCTAACCCACACTGACCTGAAGAGCATCCACTGCTACGGCAGCCCCAAGGTCGAGGCTCCTGGGTCTGGGGCGGGGGCTCATGGTCGCATCTTCCCCCTCTTGGAGTTGCTGCTTCCCCTCACTATAAACCAGCTCTGATCCACCCTGTGGCTCTCCCTGGCCAGGGGCAGGAGACTCCTGTGAAGTAAGTTTCTCTCAGTCCCCACTGCTCAGCTCGCGCTGCTCCTTGAGGGTTTGGATGATGACAGGCATTGACAATTTCCCCTGAGGTTTTGTCCCAATTTGTCCTATTCCCCCCTTCTTTGGTTTTCATTTACCAATGGCTTGTCCTTTATGGGTTGTTCTCATCCCCTAAACCTGCTGACTTTCTTTCTTTTCTTTTTTTTTTTTTAAATGGAGTCTTGCTCTGTAGCCCATGATGGAGTACAGTGGCACAATTTCGGCTCACTGCAAGCTCCGCCTCCTGGGTTCACGCCACTCTCCTGCCTCATCCTTCCAAGTAGCTGGGACTATAGGCACCCGCCACCACGCCAGGCTAATTTTTGTATTTTTAGTAGAGACGGTGTTTCACCGTGTTAGCCAGGATGGTCTCGATCTCCTGACCGCGGATCTGCCCACCTTGGCCTCCCAAAATGCTGGGATTACAGGTGTGAGCCACCACGCCCGCCTCCATATTTTCTTAAAATGTTGTTTGTGTTCTTCATGGGCTTGAGTTCCTTTGGGAGACATTAATATCTGAATCCCAAGTATTTAACACAAAAAGAAAAGTAAACACCAATAAATATTTATGAGATACCATTTGGAAACCTTAGGGAGAGGGTGAATGTATTTTGCAGATGGGGGAATGTGAGTGTCTGATTGTGGTAGATGTAATTTCTAAAATGGTCCCCAAACATGCCATACCCTTATGTCTGAAGCCTGTTAAGGTGAGGAGACATCATTCCTGTGATTATGTTGTTACATGCCAGCTATATGACTTTAAGATGATGAGGTTACCTCTGTAAACTGGATCTAATCACATCATTGCATACATGCCAGTGGTTTCTCTAGCTGTCAGGAGAAGGTGACGTCGGGAAGAATGGGAGGTGACGTCAGGAAGAAGGACTCCATGAGCTGTTATTGGTTGGAAAATTGAAGAGGCCAGGTGAGAAGGAATGCAGGTGGCCTCTGGAGTCAGAGTGTCTCCTGCCTGACAGCCCAGCACAGAAAAAGAAAATCCAGTCTTTCAACCCCCAAAAAATGTATTCCTGCTATATCTGAAGTGAACTTGGAGAAGTATCCTGAGCTCCACATAATTACATAGCCTGGATTCAGCTTCCTAAAACCCTTATCATGGAACCCAGCCTCTGTTCCAGACTTCTGTGGTTTCGATCCATTAGTTTGTTGCATGTGCTAATAGGCAGCAATAGAAAACTAGTACAGATGCCTATCTCTACTCTTGATTTATTATTTCAGATACATGGATGCTAACCACTCTAAGAGAAAAAAAAAAAAAGCAAAGAACTACAGCAAAAATCTTGCATTCACCTTTATGTCACTATTCTGGAGCCCTTGTAACCTGAAGAAGACAATGAGAGGCATTCCAAGCACGTGAGGAGTATCTCTAATGTTACCAACCAAATTTCTGGGATTACAGGCGTGAGCCACCACGCCTGGTCACAAGTAACTTTTATTTATTTTTATTTTGACAGTTTCACTCTGTCACCCAAGCTGGAGTGCAATGGCATGACCTAGGCTCACTGCAATCTCTGCCTCCTGGGTTGAAGTGATTCTCCTGCCTCAGCCTCCTGAGTAGCTGGGATTACAGGCGTGAGCCACCACGCCTGGTCACAAGTAACTTTTAAATGAAATTTCTGGTTTCAACTCTGACATATAAAGAGGTAGAAAGTCACCATTTGTCCTTACAACAAGAAAAAAGCTGAACAAACTGAAAACCAACAACTCTTCTCAGATGGCCAGAGAATTGAGGTCACTGCCATTCTGAAAACTAGAAAGACAGGCAAATACAGGGAGTCACAGCTTGCCAGGAACAGAAGCTGCTGGAGCCAGCACCTGGGAGGAGCACTTAAATGGTATTGACAGATTACTAGAAGCTGAGGGTGGCCTAGCTTGAGCACTAAAAACTCTGAGAACCAGCCATGTGGGGATATCACACTTTCCTAAGTCTGACCACTACAACCCAACAAGGTTCTCATGGTGAAGATGAGAAAAATCCCTGAGGATTGGCTGCCAACTTCAGGACATATTGTAAAGCTACAGTAACCAAAACAGTGTGGAGTTGGTGAAAAAGGTAAAATAGACTCATAGATCAATGGAAAAGAAAACAGAGCCCAGAAATAGACCTACATAAATACAATAAACTGATCTTTGATAAAGGCACAAAGGCAATTTAACAGAGCGAGGATGGCCTTTCCAACAAATGCTGCTAGAACACCTGGACACCCACATGAAAAATAAATATACACACAGATCTTATAACTTTCACAAATGGATCTTATACGCCTGTAATCCCAGCTCTCAGGGAGGCAGAGGCGGGAGGATAGCTTGAGCCCAGGAGTTCAAGACCTGCCTGGGTAATATAGCGAGACCCGTTCTCCACAAAAAGGAAAAAAAAAAAAAAAAAAAGCAAAGAACTACAGCAAAAATCTTGCATTCACCTTTATGTCACTATTCTGGAGCCCTTGTAACCTGAAGAAGACAATGAGAGGCATTCCAAGCACGTGAGGAGTATCTCTAATGTTACCAACCAAATTTCTGAAAGAATAAAGATGGTACAATACTAACTCCACATAATCTTATGTGCAAATTTACCATCTGTCTCTATTTCTTATAGCAGATTTTTCTTTTGGGGGGGGCTCCTTCAATTAGGCTTGCCAGACCAGGTTTGGTAGCAACTATCAATTATCAGTAAAAATGAAACAATTCACGAAGAGCAATGAAAAGGACTATTATTAAGTTCCTCAAAACAGTCCCTAAAATGCTAAAAGTAAGACAATTAGTCACTATAAAAAATCCTAATCTAAGAAAGTTGAAATTTAATGATGTTGGTTTTCCAAATTTTTATTTTGTTGGGGCCCAGTCATGGGCACCAGAGATTACAAAATGACTATTCAGAGGCTTGAGGGAATTTGGGGAAATGACAAAATATTCTAAAATATGACTCTGCTGATAGCTGCACAATTCAACAAACCTCGTTAAATGATTTCATCGTAGATTTAAAATTGGTAAGTTTTATTACAAGTAACTTTTAAATGAAATTTCTGGTTTCAACTCTGACATATAAAGAGGTAGAAATTGGTTCTGGGTCCCACAATTCTAGGTTTTCTCTTAAACCAGCCAGGTCAGCTGAAAGCAATCATGACAGAGAGGTCAGGTCAGTGAAGAGGGTCCCAGGGGAGCAGGGGTTCCAAGGACAGGCCTCATGGAGATGGTCAGGATCGTGCCACGGGCAACATTTGACTAATTCTGCTGGGGATGATGTGCCAAGGATTAAGGGGAGGATGCTGCCATAAGAAGAAAGGGGAAGAACCAAAGGAGTAGGAGAAGAAGGAAAATAAAATGATTTATATAAAGATAGAAAGAAATGCAGACCCCAGAGGCAAAGCCCCATGTAACAGAGGGTTAGTTCCTGGTTGTGGATCCTAACCAAGAAATTCCTGCTGGACTTTGCTCAGCCCCATTTCAAAAAGGTTTCGGATCAGTGACTTCTTTGGTACTTCCACTTTCCCCGTTTGTGAACAAGAATCATTAGAATCGTTTTTCTATATCTGTCCCACCATTGCACATTGAGGGCAGATAAGCTGTTTGTTCAGTTCAGTTGCACAGATTGATAGAGGGAAGGGAATTATGTCAAGGATCTGTACTTAATGGACACCCTCAGAAGCCTCATTCACACTTGGTGTAGATGATTAAGATTTTAAACTTTTGATCTGGTGTGGTCTACATAACATTTTTCACTTTGAACTAATGCTTTAATGACATGAAATTTGGAAACCTTAGGGGAGAGGGTGAATGTATTTTGCAGATGGGGGAATGTGAGTGTCTGATTGTGGTAGATGTAATTTCTAAAATGGTCCCCAAACATGCCATACCCTTATGTCTGAAGCCTGTTAAGGTGAGGAGACATCATTCCTGTGATTATGTTGTTACATGCCAGTTATATGACTTTAAGATGATGAGGTTACCTCTGTAAACTGGATCTAATCACATCATTGCATACATGAAGAATGGGAGGACGTCAGGAAGAATTACGTCAGGAAGAATGACGTCAGAAGAAGGACTCCATGAGCTGTTATTGGTTGGAAAATTGAAGAGGCCAGGTGAGAAGGAATGCAGGTGGCCTCTGGAGTCAGAGTGTCTCCTGCCTGACAGCCCAGCACAGAAAAAGAAAATCCAGTCTTTCAACCCCCAAAAATGTATTCCTGCTATATCTGAAGTGAACTAGTGAAGGCTTCTTGAGGAAAGCTTTAACTCTGTGAGATGAACTAACAGAACACAAAGGAGTTTCTCAGAAATCTTCTTTTCGGTTTTTATCTTAGGATATTTCCTTTTTCACCATAGCCCTCTATGGACTTCCAAATATCACTTTGCATATTCCACAGGAACAGTCTTAGCGAAAGGCTTCTTGAGGGGAAAGCTGTAACTCTCTGAGATGAATTAACAGAACACAAAGCAGTTTCTCAGAAAGCTTCTTTCCACTTTTTTTTTTAATATTACATGCTTAATTTCTTTTTTATTTATATAATTTTGTGTAACAATCACTCATGAAATATCAGAATTCTTATTACTTAGTTCATAAAGAATATTCAACAAATATTGTTGCAGTAGAAAGCTAGTCAAGTATGAGCAGGGCAGGAGAGGGCTCCCCTCTTCCACACACCAAATGTGTTGGGAGACCCTCAGGTGATGGTCAAGGGGTTGTTAACTGTTTCTCTAAAGTAGTAATTGGTCATACCTGGTGTCAAGGAAAGGCAGGCTTCTAA